>BMAO01009761.1:0-20334 GCA_019973975.1 Trichonephila clavata | reverse complement strand
ACAAATTTTGGAAAGTGATGGAATATGGTAATTTTTTATATCATTCATTCTTAATAAAATTTTAGGCAAAAAAATTGATTTATACTTTTGGAACATACGAATTTAGAAATTACATGTATACTTTTTGCAGGTAAGTGTTTAATATAAAATATATAGAATCAGTGATGTTAATGCTTGCTATCAATACAAGCAAAACTATATTCTAAAGTAAGTAATATGTTTTAACTTATGTGTAAATAATTCTTAATAATAAATTATTCATCATTTTGATAATATTTGTGCTGATTGTTATACAGGAATAGACCTTGAAAATCTGCCTTGCCTATACAGGTATTTCATCCATATGTTACATTTCATGGGTGATGAGGAAAGTGGTAGTGAAAGTAATGATATAATGTGATTGTCTTTTTATGGTATAGATGTACTAATAAGAATTTTATTTTTTTTGTCCAGTAATGGACCAGTTTTTGATATACTATTTGTTTTATAAATACTTTAAATAGTTATAGTTTTTCAGGTTGCTTTATATGTGTTCTGTGTATCAACCAGATGAATGAGGTAAATATTCTTACAACTCTGAAAGTCTTGAATGACTTTTTGATCTTAAAAAAGTGCTAGATGGAATTTTCAGCTGGGGTGACATATACATTATAATTGCATCACAGTTGTGAAGGACTTTCTAAAGCATTAAAGATTGTGTAATGTAATTAATTATATATTATATATAGTAAGTAATATTTATATGATGGGAAATGCAATACAAGTTAATATTTTATTTAGTTTTAAAAGCAATCAATTGTCTACTTTTTTAAGACTGTCAACAATATTAGTTACACAACACTTTTTAATACAGTAGGTATAATCCAAAACCATTTGAAAAATACAATGGTTTGTGCAGTAAAGTAGCTTAAAGAGTGGTGCATTTCATCTTATGTCAAAGCGGTACAAGTAATAAATTTTTCTTAAATCGAAAAACCTTGTATAGTTGATTTTTCATAATTTTTACAAGTTCCATAAGTAAACAATCATTAGCTGCATAGTTATTTATATTAAAATTTTAACATTTACATACAACATAAATACATTTAAGAAAAAAACGTTTAACAGTACATGTTTTGTAAAGAAAATTAGGAAACTGTATTTCTTTTTTTAAAAAAAGGTATAAAGTATTCATTCAGTTTTGAAATCCTAGAAATATTATGTAAGTCAATTATTTCTTTGCTACTTTCCATAATAAATGATTCTGTTGTAGCTAAGTTCATCAAAATCGTTTCCTTCAACCACATAAGTTATACTAGAATCCTAAGAGGGTTTTCAGATAAAAATATAACTTAGTTCTTCGTTTTGCTAATTATTTTTATAATGCTTGATACTCAGCTTAACAAATATTAATTTTTTTAAAATACTATTAAAACTTCAATATTTCCGCCATTTATACTTTTGTATTACTATTTAAAAAATTTTTCCAGATGTGCTAACTTTTGAAGACTTTCAGAAATATATAAAACTTTCAGCTAATTGATGAATTGAGCCTTCACATAACAAATAGCGATCTTACATCGATTGATTAAATCAGTCGCATTAAAATAGAAAGATAGCTTTTTATTGAACCTCGTAAAAAAGTTTGTTAATGTCTGTCTCAATTGCTACTATTACTTATTCAAAACTTGCATAAAGACTTCTATTTTCTTTGTGATCTTTTTGACAATCACATAGTTCTGATTTTTAAAAAAATTATTAAAATAATTTATATTATTATACTAATATTTTATTTTAGTAAAATGGTGAAATTCCGTAGAACTATTAATCTTGGAAGGGTTTTTTGAAATATAAGAAGATATTGCTGCAAAATAAAAGATTCGCAATAATATACTTTAGTATTCTAATGATATATTTCAATTATTGTGAGATGAATGAAAGAAATGCATTTATTAATTTCAGTAATGAAACATGTAAAACGAAATACAAAACAGGGTCGGATGTGTGTAACAAGACAAAATTTGCTTGATAGTAAATTGAGAGAAACTCAGGAACGATCATAACAATCTCATATTAGAAAGATTTGTCTGATGATTATAAAAAAGAATTCAAACAACACCTTATTTATTATAAATTTTCCGATAAATATCTCCGAAGTTTCGGGGTTTTTTTTAATATCTAACTATTGGATTCAGTTTATTGATCAGCAATAAAATAAAGAAATGTTTAAAAAATTTGCTTAGTATAAAAAATGCATAAAATAACAATTGAATACTATGAAATTAGAAACCTGTGTTGCTCCATGAGCCAATCGATCAATTTAAAACATTGTCAGCATATATATATATACCTGATAAGATTTGGGCTAAAAAAACAAATTAAAAACTTCCTTACTGAGATCACTATGTACCCTAAGCTTAACATTTATAAAAACAAAATATATAACTTTATAAATCGTTTCTAGGTTTAAAAAGAAAGAAGGGGGGGGGGACATTGTTTTAGCGAAATGATTTTATGTTCATTGCAACAATAAAATTAATTATTTGTTAGAATTTTTTTGATAAATATCCGAAGTTTTTCGGTACTTTTGGCTAATCATTAAATTAAATTCTTCAATTAACAATAAAATAAAAAGATATTTATTAAATATGCTCAATTATATAAAAAAACAACGCATAAAATAACCTTTGAATACCATTTTTTAAATCCCTAAGGCTTTTTAAATATTTTCAAAAAATTTTTTCCAAGTGTCTTTTAATATACTACATAAAACTGTGCATGGGGTTTTTTTTTTTTTCCTGCTGCTGCTCTTTAATTTTTTATTAATTTTTTTATAGTTAAACTTCCAAAAATTCCCAAAAAAACATTAATTTTGATTTTGAAATTTTTTAGAAAAAGTACTAAACACACACATGTTAGAGCTAATCCTATGCACAGTTTTACAAAACATACATTTCAGAACATGTATAAAAAATTTCAAACCCATACTTCAATTACCAAAAAGACCTTAGGGTTTTGAATAACAGTATATGTACAAAAATTCAACATGGAGAAATATGAGTTTGAAGTTTTCATTCCATGAATAGCATGATATAATATTCATCGAATAGTCTGAAACTTTTATGAAATGTTAATTAGCTTATTTAAAACTACTTACCATAAAAAAATTGTACAAATGTAGAACAATTAAACAGTATACTGCCGTAATAAATATATAGAAAAAAACGAATGAAAGATCAATATTTCATAAAACTTTATCTTAATAATTATAAAAAAAAAAATACACTTCAGAGCTAATTCCAAGCTCAGAGCTAATGCACAACATGTACAAAAGATGTTTATGCCTTTATTTTTTATTTCCATGATTTTAAAAGCCTTCGCATGTTAAATATTGTACACGAATAAAAGCAAAATCAAATAATTTATAGATAAAATACATCAAAATCTAAGAACTGTATATGTGCATTTGTTTAAATAAATATCTTAAAATATTTTAATAATAAAAGTGTTGAATCTCGCACACATGGGATATATATATATCACCAAAAACAAATATATAAAAATGATGGAGTTTTTCTATTCTTGCGAATTAGATTTTTAATTACCCGAGTTATCAAAATGAGATTTAGTATTTGTGCTTTGGGAGTATCAGTTTTGAAGTTTTAATTTCATTCATAATAATATCATAAAAAGCACGCACACCTTTTAAATCTTGACCAAATCCATTTGATCTTCCCAGTAAATAATTCACAAATTAGAATTTTTGCATGAATTGCACAATTCTTTCTTAAAATGATTTATTACTGCTTGTATAATGTCAATCTCATTGAAGCGTATTAGAAAAATAATTAATTCATTTTTTATCAGGCTCTTTTCTAGCAGATAATCTGAAATGTAGGCGGGGTAGTTGCTGTTTAGCGTCAAACATTGCTCCATTACTTTATGAAAAATGCAGGTAAAGCTTTGAAATTTTGCAGGCATATTTATAAAGATTCGGGGTATCAAATAAGCCAATAAAAAAAATTCGACAGTTTAATGATTTTTAGTGTACCATATCACCTTAATAAATTTCGGGAAGAAAAGAAAAATGCTCGAGGCAATTATAAGGGCAAAATACAAACATTAACAAATCGTTTCGAGGATTAAAATATATTTATTTTTACGTATATATATGTTTAGTTAATTGATGTTATTTTCATTGCAGCAATGTACGATTAATAATAATTGGATTATTCCAAATGAGATATAATGGATAAATATTTTTACTCGTCAAACTCAAAACTAAATCGCTAAAATCATAAAAGTACGTTGAACTTTCAAGATACAGCTGTGGAAGCAGTTCAGTTATTTGGTTATCTTTCAGCAATGAATTATTTGCTGACAATCCCTGATTTTGGGATACGTACGGTTCCAGATGTTTCGAGGGAGTGGTGTTCATGTAAAGGTTTTAGAAAAAGCAGTTTTGTAAGTTTGACACAATGAGAAGAATGTTGTGTAAAAGCTTGAGCGTAGAATCAAGGCGATCTTGAATGACTGTGCCGCGAAACCTTCCATAAACACTTCTGTCATTCTATATGTGTTAGTTGTTAAACACAGATTTATATTTGTACTGAAGACATCAGTATTTGCTTCGTCATTTAATAATTCACCAAAATGATTGAAGATAAAAAATTTCTTACACATTATAAATATTTTAAATATAGTGATATCACATTTAAAATCAGATCCATCATAAAATAATTTGAATCAAATATTATTCGAAATAAGCTTGCAATTACAAAGGAATTCAATCAAAAAAGTTCTGTATAAAATCTACATAGTATAATTTGAAAAGTATTTCTTCATATTTTCCTCGCGTTCGCATAAAATTGAATAACGAAGGGAAAAAAATGTGCTTGAATCTTTGCTATAAAATTAATGTGTAACATTATTGCAATGAAAACATTTTTACTTGTGATAAATGTTGAGTAAACTTATTTGAAACTATATCACTATATTTTTTTACTTATAATTGCACGGAAAACTTTTTTAATAAAAATGCAATTAGTTATTTAACGTATTGTTAATGTTCGAGATTTGAAACACTAGCAAGTATTAAATTATTCGAAAAATGGAACTACTAAATAATTCAAATGGTACCTAGTAATGAGATATGCACAATACTATTTCGAAGTTCTGAAAAGACATAACTATTTTGCTCGAAGGAATAACTATCAAAAATGCTAAAAATTATAAAGTACAGACACAGGGGGGGGGGGAATTCAAACATATACAATGATATAAAATTTTTCATGAAAATAGCTCACACATACCTTAGCTGTTAATATTTTTATTTTTAATGAGTTTTTCTTTCTTTCTTTTTAGATAAGTTTCTAAAAACAGGTATATTTCCGAATATATCAAAAGAAAAATTTAAGACAGATGGTAGAAAATTATTCATAATTTCAAAAGAAATAAGCTGTATGTTTCAGAGAAAGTACAAAAAATCTTTTTAGACATAATTGAGTATTGTTGCATAGTTGCGATTTATTATAATAAAATTACACAAGATAAACAAATTTGCTAATTATGGATGAATAGCACATAAAGATTTCGGTATATTATATTTTCAAATGCTCATATGTGAGGAGTTTTTTTTTTTCATCCGTAGTTTTTATAATATTTTCTAAGATAATATATAGAGCTTTTTCCAAAAAACAGAGTATATTTTATTTTATGAAGAATAAGATTTACATGTTTCGTATATTATTCATCTGATGCAGTCTAATAAAATGTATTACGGTGCCTTTATATCATACTTTATTAATAAAATTTTTGGTAAAGAAAATTGATTCATACTTTTGGAACAAACGAATTTAGAAAATACCTGTACACTTCTATTGCAGGTAAGTGTCTAATATTAAATAGTGGCCGCGGTAGCCAAGTGGTCAAGGCATCGGATCGTGGCTAGCATGTCATGAGTTCGATCCTAGTACCACTGAAGACCCGCTGTGTAGGGAAACGATGCGCGTAAAATCTGTCGAGAGCTCAAACGTCCTCCCGTTGGTGTGGTGAGTTAGTTAGGAGAGGGGTGCCAGCTCAGGTGTCGTCCGCGTCACTTGACCATGGTTCAAAATTACGCGGACTGTCCCCAAAAGCCCTCGTGTAGCTGAACAGTGGGACGTTAATATTCACTAACTCACTCACTAATATTAATAAATATATTGGATCAGGGATATTAATGCTTGCTATCTATACAAGCAAAAGTGTATACCAAAGTAATATGTTTTAACATGTATAAATAATTCTCTTAATAATAAATTATTCATCTTTGCGATATTATTTTTGTTATTAGTTATAAGGAATAGACCTTGAGAAATTTACCTTACCTATTTAGAAACAGAGGTTTTGCATCCATACACGATATTTCATGGGCAATGTCTAAAATGACGGTGAAAGTAATGATATAATGTGATTGTCTTTTTTATTGGATAGATATATTAATAAGAATTTGCTATTTTTTTGTCCAGTAATAAACCATTTTTTTATATACTGCATTTGTTTCATAAATACTTTAAATAGTTGTAATTTTTCAGGTTGCTTTTTATGTGTTCTGTATATCAACCAAATATATGAAGCAAATATTCTTGCATCTTAGAAAGTCTGACTTTTTTATCTCAAAAAGTGCTAGATGGGATTTCTTGCTGTGGTGACATGCATTTTAATTGTATAACAGTTGTGAAAGACTTTCTACAGCATTAGAGATTGGGTAATGTAATTAATTGGAAAAAAATATTTATATGATGGGAAATGCAACAAGTTAAAATTTTATTTATTTTTAAAAGCACTCTGCTTTTTCTAAGACTGTCAGCAATATTAGTTACACAACACTTTTTAATACAGTAGATATGATCCAAAACCATTTGAAAAAGACAATGGTTTGTGCAGTATAAAGGGTGGTGTAACAAATTTTATTGAAAAATTTCCTTATTGAGATCACTATGTACCCAAAGCTTAACATTTATATCCTTCATTATTGTTTCTATATTCAAATAGAAGAAGAAAAAAAAACATTTTTTTAGCTAAAGGATTTTATGTCATTGCAGCAACATGCGTATAATATTAATTGGACAATTCCAAATGAGTTACAATGGCTAGTAATTCTGTTGGAGATGTTAAATCACCAAAACCTTAAAGTAAGCCGATTTTCAAGATTTGGCTGTGAAATAAGCAATTATGTGCTGCCAAACCCTGATTTAGGGGTGCGCAAGATTCCAGAGATAAAAAGCGGAGACAGAGAGTCTGACTGCGTTTTCCTCTGAAAAGGGGCTAATTTACTTTGGACATTTATTGCAGACATCTGGTCAAAGTGGTTCAATAGTATCCGCTTAGAGGTGTGGTCTTCCGAGAAAGCAATTTGAAGATGTATTTTTGTTCCATTGACACAATGCGAGCGTTGAGAAAAAATTTGCGAGTAAAATCAAAGCTATTTTGAAAGATTACCGCGTCAGTTTTCTTAAATCATCATCTAGTTCGAATGACATAGATCTATATTTATATTGAGATCAGCAATATTTTCTTCATCAATTGATTTACCTGCAAAGCAGTTGAAATGATTAAGATAAAAAATTTCCTACACTGGGGGAAAGTCAGATATATAAGCGAAGAAAAGTTTTTATAAGAATGTAAATACTCACATTAAAAATAGATATATCATAAAATAATTTGAATCAAATATAAGCCAAAATTAACTATGCAATTATAAAGAAATACGTAGGAATTTAGTAAGGAAATTTCTACGTAAAGTTCAAAAAGTATTTTTCTTGTTTTTTCACGCGTTCTCATAAAATTGAATAACAGAGATATTTTTATAAAGCTTTGCAATAAAATTCCATGTGTAAGAATATTGACAATTGTTAAGTACAGTTAGATCATTTTTACTAGTGGTAAAAGTACAGCAAAATTGCATTTCATAATACATTAATATATTTTTATAATCATAAAAACTTTTATTATTAATATGTAATTAATTATTTCACGTATGTTGTGATTTTGAAATACTAGCAAGTAGTAAATCATTTGAAAAATGTTTCGGATGGTACCAAGTAATGAGATACGCACAATATTATTTATAAGTTCTAAAAACATGTCTACTTTGCTAGAAGGGTTAGCTATCCAAAATACTAAATATTATGAAGTACAGACAATTGCACAGGAAAATCAAACATATACAATAATATAAAATTTTTCATGAAACTAGTTTAGCTGTTAATATTTTTGTTTTTTAATCTTTTTTTTTTTTTTTTTTAAATACGTATATTTCCGATTATGGTGAAAATTGTTTAACACGAAGCTGATTATTTTGGAAATGAAATATTTTTTCGTGTTAAAGGATATAGTAAAAAAACAAACATATTTCACCAAAATTAAGTTTAATAGAGTACATTTTATTTATATAGATCTAAATATTCATGTATCTAATAAAAATCAATAAAACAAAAACATTCATAAGAACTTAATGAAATTTATTGCAAAATTTTAAATTTTTTGAAAAACAAAACATTTATTGAGTTTTTGGAAAATAATCTGATGAAAAAAATTTACTAATTAACAATGGCGTTACGTACAGGGCCGCCGCGTGGGGGTGGCAAAATTGTTCAACGCACAAGGGCGCCTGTGCCAGGGGGCGCCAAAATTTATAGTACTTATAGTTTTTTAATTTAAGGCTACTTAAATAAAAGTTGTTAATTATACACTTGCAATTTAGCATGTTTCACATTTTCTAAGCAATAAAATGAGATTTTATTTAAATTTTACCGAATGGACAAAAAGTATCTAGCAATTATTTAGTGTGTTCAAATTCCCGAGACGCAGTTTTTTGCTCTCTTTCCATGTAAACTATTCAGTGAGAAGCATTCACATCTTATTAAGGATGGAATTAATGATTGAACACATTTAACCCACATTTTGAAAACACATGAAAGCAGAGCATATCAACTTAAATATAGTTCAAAATGTCTTTGCGTAATTTATGTACCATTGATGCATTTCAACAAAGACTTTATGATGCAGAAAAGGTTTACTGGCAATCTGTTATTGAACGGCTTATTTATTTAATTCAACATTTATCCCGGCAATGCCTTGCATTTAGAAGTCCTTCTAAAAAGTTGTATCATTGTGGTAATGGAAATTTTTTGAAGTTGGTTGAAACCATAGCAAAATTTGATCCAATAATCACTGAACATCTCCATAAATGCAAACTTCTCAAAAGAGGAGCATTGTGTGTTCATTACTTAGGGGATCAAATTCAGAATGAAATTATAAGCATTATTTCAGAAGGAATTAAAAAGCATTTGTTACGAGTGATTAAATCGTCAGAATATTACTCACTAATTCTGGATACTACACCTGAAGTCAGTCTTACCGTTCAGTTGACTGTTGCAATTCGATCAATTTATAAGAACGAGGAAACCAATAAGAAACCCAAATCGAAGGTAGACGGCTTTATTTCTCTTAATCTCTCCATTTTCTTCTTCTACTTAGTTTTCAACCATCATCGACTATTCCACGACTAGCACTTAAAAAAAAAGCTTGCCCTTACATAAAATCATGTCATATCTACGGAAAGCGGTTTTCAATTATAATCACAGTTAAAAAAGAACATTTTACCCAAAAGGATTAATGGAAGCCCGAATAAAAAACCCGTTACAGGGTCTAATTTTCAAAACAAAAATTTTAATCAGTAACACCCTCGTAACCACCTGCAATACCCCTTGGTATTTGATTTCCAAAAAGCCTATTATTAGCTAACACCTTCTCAGCAAAGAAAACATGTTTACCAAGTTTCAAGTATGTGGGCTAATACACTGCTGGCCACCGTAAATGCAACACCCTGAAGGAAGCACGCAAATAACATGAAATTTACAACATGCATTAGCGGGGGTGAGATATGCAAATGATTAGAATTTCAGCGCGGACACTCATCACGCACGCCTGTGGCGCCACCTCAAAGCGCTATTTAAGGCTTGGAGATTTCGACGATTTCAAGTTCGGCAATTGTGTTTTTCTTGTGGTTTTTTCAAAAAACGATCAGTTATGTCTAGGAGAAAACAGCGATCAGTTTTCGATCAAGTATCCGAGTTCGAAACCAAACAACTGCAATGCGGATATGTGACCGTTGGATGCAGGAGGGTACGAGGGACCGACGTGGTCGATTACATCCACCTCATTTCACCACTTCACGTGAGGACAGGCAAATTGTGCGCATGGCAGTGACGGATCGCTCAGTCGCATCACGAACCACAGCACAACACATTGAGTCTGTAACGCATCATTCAGTGTCTGCACGTACCATTCGACGCCGTTTATAGCAGAGTGGTCTGTCCGCAAGACGTCCATTGCTTGGTCTACCCTTGACGCAGAACCACGGACGTATCCAGCGCCAATTGTGCGATGAAAGAAGGATGTGGGTGGCAGAATGGAATGAAGTTGTATTTACTGACGAGTCACGCATCTGTCTGCAACACCACGATGGTCGGATTGGAGTCTGGAGACACCGTGGAGAGAGGATGCTGAACAGCTGCGTTATGCACCACCACACTGGTCCGACACCGGGTATTATGGTGTAGTGCGGTGTTGGATATCACTCTCGCACTCCTCTAGTACGCATTGCCGGTACTTTAAACAGCCAGCGCTACATCTCCCAGGTGTTGGAGCCAGTTGTCCTTCCTTACCTTCAGGGCTTGGCCACAGCCATATTTCAACAGGATAATGCGCAACCACACGTAGCATGCATTGTCCAAAGGTTCTTCGTCAATCACCAGATTGAATTGCTTCCCTGACCGGCTCGCTCTCCGGATCTTTCACTGATAGAAAACATGTGGTCCATGGTTGCTCAACGACTGACTCAGATTACACTCCAAGCTGCCCCACCAGATCAACTTTGGCAACGTGTGGAAGCTGCTTGGTCTGCTGTACCCCAAGAACACATCCAAAGTCTCTTTGAATCAATGCCGAGGCGTGTGGCAGCGGTGATCTCCAACAATGGCGGCTACTCGGCTACTGATTCTGGCAGGAACCACACTTCACAGAAGTCTATAAATTTAAGCATTTGATACTTTTTCAACATATTATCTACAAAATAAATTTTGTTGTGCTATCTCTTGTCTTTCTTGGTGTTGTATTTACGGTGGCCAGCAGTGTATATCCATAGAGAGCGTAATTTTGAATAAACTAAATATAACTGAATTGATACGAGCGTTTGTAGCTGCTAAAGCTAGGAGAATCAATACTTGAAAATCTTTTCTAATTTATATATTTTACTTTAAAAAATGTTCTATCATTGTATTGTTTTTAAAAATTGTGAAACAATAAAAAAACAATAAAATAAACGTGTTTTAATATCATAATTTTTAAGCTTTTCAGTTCGAAAGTCAAATTTTGAATTCTATAAAAGAACATTTCACATATAACTTGCAGCTCTTTATAAGAATGCAACAGAACTCTATAAAGGGGCGCCAAATTTCAATTTGAACAAGGGCGCCTAATACTCACGCGGCGGCCCTGGTTACGTAGAATATTAGGGCCTCCATGCAAGATCAGATTTTGGGCCCCAAGCCATATCTTACAAAGAATTGCAAAACCGTAACACACCGGGCTCCCCCCCCCCACACACACACGTTGCGGGAGCGTACATTACGCCACTGATATCAAACATCGTTTTGCTTAGAAATCTAGCAAATCTTTCAATTTTGAATTTCTTTGGTAATCTTTCTTCACGAGATACAAATACTATAGGCCCAGACCTAGTTAGAGTCTGATAAATTAAGGTCTTTGTGCAGAGGTGGATTAAGCGGCTGGATAGCCGCCAGGGGCCCTAAACTTGAGCAATTCTTACCACAAGATTCGTACAATTTATACGCACAGAAGGCTTCACACACAGCACATTTATACATCTTTATATTTAGTACAGTAAGCAGGGATGTCTTTAGACTTCTTGGGGCCCTGGGCCCTTTCGCAAAAGTAGACCCTGAGCCTCTGCACAAATGTAGGCCCCAACTATGACGCATAAAAGTAAACAGTGCGTAGCATACGTTGTCAAATACTCGTACAAAACCCAAACAAATAAATGTGTATGACTTACAATTGCACAAATCGACTAGGCCTATATAAGGACGACGGTCATCACATGTAGCCAGTTGACATATTATCCGAAATTCCAAGTTTTAATTTCCAATTTTTTTAAAGTTAAGGTTTATCTTGAGCAATTGAGTTTTTCTATAGCTATACATTTTATTACGAGATTTTAAGTTTAACGAACCTTTTCACTATTTTAGTTTATTACTCTTGAATTCATGGGCCTCAAACCTTTTACCGCCAGGGTCCTCCAACTAACTTAATCCGTCTCTGTCTTTGTATTGGAATCAGATCTCGAACGCCACTTACATAAATGTCGAAGTCTCAGTGTTATTTAAAAAAATTATTTCAGGATATTACTGGAATCTGTCATTAAATGTAATTTTCTAATATATAAAAGAAAGTTTTTTTAAAAAAATTAAAATGAAATGAATTTAAGGCATCAGATAATTCAGTATTATAAAAAGGTTTTTTTTTCGATTGGAAAACACCATAAATTGTATTAAAATGATTTCATCCTATATATGAATTTCACAAACTCCCCAGTTATTTCATTTCATACCTGTTTCAATAAAATTCATCAGGTTTAGAAAGTTTTATTGCAATTTTTATATTCATTTGCTTGCATTAGAATTTATATTTGGGTTATGGTCAGGCTAAAAAAAAATGGGCTTTCCAAATGCGCTATGGTTTCGAATCTTGATTTCATTCACGACCCTTTGTTTTGAATATCGTAGTATGCTTCATATTAAACGAAATTGATCCTTGCAATCCTTAGACGGCGTAATATGGATGGGAGAAACGAGATACGTGTCACATATTTGTCACTAGCATTTCAGAAATTCGAGGTACTGCGTCGCCTATCCAAATTAAAATTTTCAGTTGTTTGTGATTCCAAACCATTTATTTATAGTACTAATATTACCTTTAATGAATATGTTATGTGTATTGAAATCAGTAATTCAAGGAAGAAAATTTTGAGAAAATCCCTTAAATAGTATAAATACTTTACTGTAATAAACTAAAATTTTCTGACTTACAAATTTATGCAGCATATAATACGAAAGTCATTTTCATTTACATTAATAGGAATAAATGTATGCATTCCATATGATATTGTCAACCACGTTGAAATATTTAGTGAAAACATGCACAGATTATCCAGAATATAAACGTTTTTGACGAATGTTAACATTTTGACTTGAAAATAATAAATTAACTTCAATTTTTTTAATTAATGGTCGTTACAGTAAACGTCATCCTATTGATGCGAGCTGCTAATTTATTTTTCACTACTTTTCACAAAACATCAAATTTAATCAGTTAATTCCATTTATTCAATACTTAAATCCGTCAAAATATATTTTATATATATTTTTTTAAAAAAATGTTAGTAGTACTCAGTGGCTTAAAGTATACCTCCGCATCGCAGGGAGGCCCAGGATTCAAGGGGCCCCATATAGACTGACTGATGTCGAATAAGTAATCCTTTGTAAGATCCGGCTTGGGGCTTAAAACCAGACTTTATAGAGGGTCCCTAATATTTTCCATGAGACAATTGGTGGTACTTAAAAAACTTTATAGATGACCGCCCTTCCTTTGTAAGCCCATTACAACCAAATTTATAAAATCTGAGAAGTCCTAAGTTTTCGTATGTATTCTAAGGGAAAAATTTCTTAGTGCTCATCTTAAAAAAATCGCATCTATATTTATATACGAAATGTTCACTTAAACTTTTTGCTAGATATAATTTAACAGAAATGTGTTTATAAATTTTGAAAAACATATTTTTTACGGTTCAGTTTTATTAATTAAAATGTTTGAATTTTACTATTGCAAAGTATTTTATGCGTGCTTCAGCATTGATTTTTAAGAACTTTTATGTAAGATTTTGCATCTTTAATTTCTAAATAAAACATAAAATTTGTACTTTTAAAATCTTTTAATTACATGTTTCGAAAATAAGATATAAATATTTGTCATGCATAACACTGTTTGGAGCTTCTTGATTTTACAAATTTCTGTGTGCATGTGAATATTTGGTACATATGATGTTGATTGTATTGCGATTCACGATTACTTGTAACAAAATGAAGGGGAAATTTTTGAAGCTAATTTTTGAAAATGCATATGAAGCTTTATTTTTCACTTTTTTTTTCTGTTAAGTACAATTTTTAAAGCATCAAAGAAAATTTTGTAATGGAATTATTCAATTTTTTTCAATAGCAAAAAGTATGAACACAAAAAGAATAAAAACTGATTGGCTTTCTTCCTTTTTCACTAGATAACTTTTGAAGGATGTACATTATAGTTCTACATTCTTTTATAAAATTGAAAACGGAAGAATGCTTGTGTATTCTGAAAAAAACCTAAAATTTTAAATTTATCTGCTATTTAAGTATTTCTTAAAATTAAAAACAAAGTTAAACAATTCAGAGAGAAAATCCTTCCTTTCCTTGTTATTGTTACTAATGCCACCTGTCTGAGGTAGTCAGATCGAGGCCCACGATATTCATCATGGCATCGGGCTAGACTGTACGCCTGTCGTTAGCCGTAGCTTTGAGTACCATGCAGGTGACAGTACGATTTGGCTCGGTTCCACCCTAATTTTGAGAGAGAACACCTTGGGAGTGGTCAGGGGCCTCTCTTTCCATTCCTTTGTGTATATGATGTTGCGAATTTACTTATTGAAAATTTATGTTATTTTTCAATTTTTTTTCATTTTTTCAAGTGTTACTTGAAAATAAGCTTCAGGTTCCATGAAAAATGCGTCTTAAACTTACACAGGAAGCTATTTCTTCTTGGTAATTTTTTTTAATAACAGTATTATTCATAATAAGCTATTTTCCTCTTCGAGTATTTCGCCTCAACTCGTATCTGTAATAAATAGATTTATGTAATTTTGTCCCACTCCCACTTTTGCAGGGGTGTTTTTTAAAAATAATTATAATACTGTATCATTTTCATGCTTATTTTTTGTATCGTTTCCTGGTCTATCCCGTGTTAAATCGAACCTGGGTAATCTCACTAAAGTTTACTCAGGAAAACTCATACACATACCTGTAAGTAGTATGTGGCTTTACTTTCCTCTGTTCTGCGTGAGTGAATATTAACGTCGCACTGTTCAGACGAGGGCTTTTGGAGACGAACCTCGTAATTTTGAACCATGGTCAAGTGACGAGGACAACGCCAGAGCTGGCATCACCTCTCCTAACTACCACACCAACGGGAGGACTTTTGAGCTCTCAACAGATTTGACGTGCATTGCTCCCCTACACGGCGGGTCTTCAGTGGTACTGGGCTCGAACTCATGACATACCAGCCACTAGTCTGTTACCTTGTCCACTAGGCTAACACGACAACTTCCTATATTCTGCAGATCATGATAAAGGGCTGATGTTAAAATAGCTTTGTATATTTAAATTACTAATATATTTTTACTTGATAAAGTCCAATCAAAATAGGACCCTCGGTGTTTTTTTGTTTGTTGTTGTTGCACCAAGGCGTTTGGTTACCTAGCTACGCCCCTGTTATATAACTCTATATTAAATAAAAAATATTAATAGTGTATTTCCAATCTGAACAGTCTGGAGAGTAAAATGTCAAATCAGGTGTCATCCTCCTGAATTCATCATGATTTAAAATTACGAAGTTCGTCACCTGTATACCCCTCACGTTGTTTCGAAGTGCGATATTAACAAAACAAAAGAGAGAGAGAGAGAGAGAGACCAGCCAACGAAATTCAATCAGAAATTAACGAAAAATCTATTTAACTTTTTTTATAATATTAGTTTCTGTTCACATCTATATTTTTTATTGCAGAGAGCGTAATTACTGTTGGATATTGATTAGGTTTGCTTTAAAACGTTTCTAGCCTTCTGTAATAATTTTTAAAAATATTTTTCAAAAATTGATTTTTACAATGTATAAAGGTACTTTCCCTCCTTACGTGTTTTTAAAAAATTTATATTTTTTGGGGGGAAGGGGAAGTAAAAACTTTAAAAACAATGAGTTTAATTAATGATTTTAAAACATTCATTTTTTAAGAAAGCAACTTAAAAAAGAACCAGCAAAAAAGTAAACGAAAAAATTCATATTTTTTCAATGTAAAATATATATATGTACTACTTCTAAGGTCATTTTGCTTTTTGACCTTTTATCTCGCTATAATCTTACATGAAGTTTTTTCACACACCGTCGAATAGTTTTAAAAATAGACTTCTAATAGAAGCATGACTTCGATATAATTTCTTTTAGATGTATATTTTTCATACAATAATATTTTCATTAAATATCTCACAAATAAATTGCGTGGAAAAATTTAATAAAAGTGTAATAATGATAATATTTGATGTACAGCATAGAGAGATGCATAATAGCAATTATTTTTCAGTATTGATTAAAATGTCTATTTTTATGTTATTAATACTTTACAAAAATTCAAAAAAAAAAAAATCTGTTTACATTAAAAATATTTTGCGTTGTAATATAATTAAAATATTCGTTCTAATCAAGATATAGAGTTAAAAATATCTAGCCAAAAAGAATAAATCAGGGGAAAAGAAATGAGAAGAATGGTTCCCATGTTTTTTTAACAAGCTAATTAAGGCGCGTTTGTGTTCGAGTGTCGGTGTCGTAAAATAGCCCCCTCCCCCCATATGAATCATGAGATGAGTGAGAAGTTTCAAAGGAGTGGTCCTAAGATTCCTTCCTTTTTCCTGGTCTAGGAGGATCCAATTATCATATTGTAGAACCACACTTTCGTCTCTTTCATAGCAATCCTCCAAATAAAATATCAGAAAAGTTAATTTGAATAGAGACATGATAGAAAAATCAAAAGTATGAAAAAGCATTCACTTTGAAATAAATGTAAATAGTGAAAGAGAAAAAAAGAACGACAAATTAAATTTACATTCAACCATTATTTTGATTAATTTTTTTTTAAATAGAAAGGACTGAGGATTATTGGAGTAATCTAATATCATCCATTTTCAGTTTTCATGTCCTTAATTTAAAGTTACTGAGTTACACACAGCAAAGATTTTGCCACTTTCTTCTAGTAAACTAAGGTAGTGATTTTCCCTTTTGTGAGCATAATTTGTCCAGGCACAGAATGTTCAATAATACATTAAATTTGAAATAGTATATGGCTGTGGAAATTATCTAAAATCTGAACTTTAAAATAACTTCAGCAATAAGTTTTAAAATTCTAATTAATCCTGAATTGTACCCAATTTATTAAAATGCTTTTAAAATTTCAGAAATATAATCCCTGAGTTAGAGTTGGAAAGACAGTAGTGTTTTAAAAAAGAAATTTAAAAACTGCATTCACATATTTGTTTAAATAAAATAAAAGAAACTGAATATACACAAAGAAGTATAACATTTCAGTCAACACTGAAATTCTAAAAATCACAGCTTCCTGTTGTGAATGTGTGGTGGTGTGGAATTTAGGAGAATGAAATGTTATCTGATTAAATCCTCCACATAAAAAGTATACAAAGAATAGCATGTCAAGTTATTGAGATTTTATACATATATTGATAGAAATTTTATACATATGAAACAATTTTTAAAAAAATTATTCAACGCACACACAACAGTAAATTATAACATCAAATACTTCCTCACTAAATTTTATATATATTGAAATAAAAAATAGTTAAGGGAATAGTGAGCAAATATTATTCCTTCCTATCAAAAATGCCATTTCAAAATGAATAGCTGCTTCAATATAAAGATTTTGAAGTTCAAAATGTAATATATATATATATAGATTTTTTTACAAATAAATTATTTTATTATAGTTCTGTGGTGTGGAGGTAGTATGTTGGTCAAGAAATATTTATACCCAAACAAACAATTTTTGTTTTATTTTTTAATAAGGATATGTTTTTAATACTTATATAAAAAACAAATTAAAATTCAATATTCATTTTTTAAAAAAATAATAAATCTGCAACCCTTCTAAATTATTTTGAAGTACCTTCATAATATAAAAAGTATGAATATTTTTCAGAGCATCTTTTTCTATTATGATCTTATTTAAGTCAGGGCAGTTTTGTTACAAAAGCTGCTGAATTGTTCATGGTGCTAAATACTGGCTAAATTGCAGCCTTAGTGCCAGGAAGAAAAAATGGGGAACTCTGACAGTTTTAAACATTTGAACAATTATAACTTCAGGTTCTTATTAAAATATGCAGTTATATTTCCATCTACCTCTGAAATTGGCACATCTTATTGGACTAAGTGAAGGCATTTCTGGACAGTGTAGCATTGATAATTAAAAAAATATATGCTATAAATTTGGGACTAAAACCGAGTAGTGAAAAATTGAAGCAAGCACTGAACATTCGGAACAGTAACGGGAAATTTGGGATAATGTACAATCAAGTTCAAAGGAAATTATTAAAGGAATTAAAGACGAGAAAGAAAAAATGTATTAATCCTTCTTTTTAACAACCCCCAAATTAAAAAAAAAAAAAAGGAGGAAGAAAAACTTATACAATTTTCTTCATTAAAGTAAAATTTTCAGGAAAAATCAATCTCATTTTTTAAAAACAAATATTTAATTTGTATATCTCAATACATCAAATTCAAATTTTTATTTCAAGAAACTATAATTCAATGAAAGAAAACAGCCACTGTCATGTAATAATAATAATATATTCTTATTAATAGAAATCTTATTTTTTTTTAAAAAAGAATTCTGTAAGAAAATTTTTTTTTTCTTTCAAAACCTTGTTTTTACTGGAATATGTGTTCCAAGCAAAATATACATTAAGGTATTTTGAAAATTTATCATTATTTTCCTGCCATTAATAATTAATTTTGAAGTACTGAAAACTTATTTTAAAATTATCTCTACTCAATATAGCTAAAAAAAATAAATAATAATACTGTTTCATGAAATTTACTTTAAAATTTTTTTTTTAAAAAAGTACATCAATACTACTGATGATTGAAATGATTATAATACTATACTTTTTAATAATTTTTTAAAAATTTTTTCAGTTTTATACTACAGAATTTTAAATTTAATCACACGTTTTAAGCATAGCTGAAATGTGAATCTTATTGTGAACAATGGTTATAATGAATTTTCAGCAAAGTAAGAACAGAACTGAAAAATAAATTATACCCTTTATATATTAGCTAAATCACAATATAAACATAATTTTGAACTGTTTTTTAACTGAAAAATTATATGGAATTCAAGTCAATTTTTGTTTAGCATAAGCTGAAAATAATTTTAATTCTAAACAGTATTTAAAAGGCAATGCATCTAATTCCTACCATTTTATAACAGTCAATATGATATAGTTAAATATAAAACACAATTTTCTTTATGAATAATATACATATATAATTATTATATTATATATCAATATTTTTCTAGTTATGTTTCTTAGAATCTGTTTTCTATCATTTAGCTTTGTGGGTAGTATAATTTTGTCTTATTATTTTTTTTCATTTTATTATACTATATATATATATATATAAGAATATTGCTCTAAATGAAAATATGATTTAATTTCAGCTGCAAAAGTTAAAAGGATTTTGTAACAATAATCCTCAAGTGTCTGTTTAGAAAAAATTTGCTAAACCTGATTCAAATGTTATAAGGATTAATAAAAATTTACTAAAAATTGCAAATAATCAAAAATATATCAATAAACTAAAATATTTTACTCTTCTATTTTAAGTCTACAATATAGTTACAGTTCTACATTTGTTTTTCCAGTTTCACTTAATATTTTTAAAAATTTAATCTTAATTCTTATTTTATAAACATACCATATTTCTAATGTGTGTGAACTTGTATACAACAAATAAACAATGAAAACATATTTATATCTTAAAAATTCAAACAAAAATTGAAAAAACATTGAAATTGTTCAGTAGTAAAGTAATAAACAATAAACGCACAATATTTATAATAGGTTATTAGATGCACACATACTGAAACACACACTCAACACAGCATATCCAAAAAATACAATACATTGCACTTTTTTTTCTAATTATGTTGAAAGTAGCCAATAATTCATAGAGAGCCAAATATAGCAACCCCAAAACAGAGGAATTTGAATTCCAAAGCTGTAAAAAGTAGGAATAGGTGCTGCCAACGGAATTGCGCAATACACGTCCAGCCTTGTCTGTTCCTTTTATCTATCAGACTTATACATTTGCGCCAAATTGGATGGGTGGGCGATACTAAAGCTGTTCCAAACTGAGGTT
>BMAO01009760.1:0-20244 GCA_019973975.1 Trichonephila clavata | reverse complement strand
GCTCCTGTCTTCCTCCTCAGTATTACACTTTCATCTAACAATTTTTGGGGGGAATCTGATCTTAAGTTTACAGCGGCTGTAAATCTGGGATTGTATATTCTCTCTTGTTCTATAATGCTTCATAAGTTTCAGTATCTAATAATATATCAGCGTTCAGTCTGTCCACAGTTGCCACCACCGTTTTAATTACCGGCGTAATATACCCGTTCGTTACCCAAACCAATATCCACTTCTTTTAGTTCAGCTTTTAAACAATCACCAAATGCAGGCTGCAACATTATATATCCTTTGTAATCGACTTCTTTCCCTACTACACTGCTTTTAAACACGCTAATTTGTGCACCTGAATCTACTACAGCTTCATATTCTACTCCACCATAAGAAATTTTTACTATTTTAAGATCAGACATTTTAAAATGAACTGCGCTGCATTTCTTATTTTCCATTAAAACTTCGCCATTGAATCTCGCTGTGACTACTTTGCTTTCATCCTCAACTACTTTGACTTCTGCCACTTGCACTTCAGATACCTTTACCTCAGCAACTTTACTCTCGGTCTTTTCTCTCCCATCTTTCTTATCCCTGCAAAATCTCGCAAAATGTCCTACTCGTCCACAATTGAAACATGTAACTGGTTTTTGGAAAGAATTTCGCTTATCGTATCCACTGCGGTTGTTAGATTCTTGTCTATATCCTTCACTCAATGTATGACATCTTCTATTGAACGTGCCAGCCCTTTCCCGATAGGAATTTCTATACGGTTGAGACGAAGTAGCTTTAGTGGCCTGATTATATTGCCTTGCGTTTTCATAATCATCTAACTTCTCAGCAAGATCGTCAACTGTTACAATTCTACCCCAATCATCAATAAAATGTTGTTGTATATCCCTGGATACTTGTTCCTTCATCTGTTCTACAATGACAAGTTGTTTCAGACTGTCAAAATTGTAGATATTTAGTCCCGAAATCCACTCATTAAAATAGTTCGCCAACTCAAATCCAAAATCTCGCCAAGTGTACTCGGTCGATTTACAATGCCTCTTAAATTTTATTTTAAATGCTTCTGGGCTCAATTTGAATCTTTTTAATAACATACTTTTTATATGCTCATAGTCATTTGCCTTTTCCTCAGGTTCCCTGGCAATCAAATTCGCCATTTCTAACGGCAATAGTCCAACAAGATTCGTAACCCAGTCTTCTTCTTTAATATGAACTCTTCGTGCTTGTCTTTCAAACAGTATTAAGTAAAAACTTATATCACCTTCTTTAGGGTCAAAAGTACGCATTAATTTTTGCAATCCAACTGGAACGTGTTCTTGTATTCTTTCATTCTGAGAGTCCATCTCTCTCCTAAAA
Organism: Trichonephila clavata; assembly: GCA_019973975.1. Taxonomy (NCBI): domain Eukaryota; kingdom Metazoa; phylum Arthropoda; class Arachnida; order Araneae; family Nephilidae; genus Trichonephila; species Trichonephila clavata. The sequence goes on along the minus strand of BMAO01009760.1, from coordinate 18,888 downwards.
CCATTATTCCTTATCGAAGTTTCTATCCTCAACTTTTCTAATTCATATTCTCTTTCTTGACGCTTAATTTCATATTCTCGACGCTTTATTTCATTTTCTCTTTCTTGACGCTTTATTTCATTTTCTCTTTCTTGGCACTTTATTGCTTCTCTTTCACTTACTATTCTGTGCAGTAATTCTTTCGCGAACGCCTTTTCATACTCTTCACTTGCTAATATCATATTTTTTAAAGAAGGAACTTTCATTTCTTCCGTTACAGTTTCTCCTAATTCTTCCGCCAAACACTTCAAATCTACCTTCAAAGCTCTTCCTAAAAACGCCATTTTACCAGCCGTTGGATATAACTGGAATTCACAATCTTCAAAACAGTTTCGATGTCGCCAAGCTTCACAACAGTTCGCAATTCTTATTCTCTTTCTTGAACCAATTCGAAATCCTCAATCTTCAAAACAGTTTTAAATCCTTAATCTTCGAAACGATTCGAAATCCATTTCGGTTTTCTCGCACAAATGTCAGCCGTGAACCCAATTCATACTAAAGAAAAAACTAAACTCATCAGAGCAACACCAATTCACCATTTTATTCCATAGAAAACTATCTACTACATTCTTTTGGCTCCTTGCCAAAGACAAGATACACAAGCAGCTCGTTTAAACTATTACATCATGACGTCACCAATGAGTAATATAATAAATTTACCGCGTGACCCTGACAATGAGCAACAGAGTAAAGCATTCCTTATTAGTCAAGTACAATTAAACTTCTGTTAACCGAATACATATTCTAATGCTGAAGATTTTTCAATACCCATTTCAAGATTAGCTTTCAATACCCATTTCAAGATTAGCTTTAATGAACTCTATACAAGTTTTATAAACCAGTTGAAATGCTTGATTATGCTTTGAAAAATATATTACACTGATCCCTTAATAGTCTTTATAAAGAGTGATTCTATCAAGATATTCCATTAATAATTGGAATATAGAATCTTTGATATTTCTTCAACTAGTTTTCCTTTTATATGTCTAGGAAGCTTCACATGTTAGCAAATGTGTTAAATATCTAAATCTACAATTTCACTCATGATATGGAAAAGGTTAAGGGAAAGTTAAATCTAAACATATTGTGTAGATCTTTACATGTGATGCGTATAAAAATTTTTGAGATAGATAATACATTCTAATAATGATTTTTTTCTTACTTTTAATTAAATAAATGTATTTTCTTACTAAGAATAGTGTTATTACCTTTGGTTGGATCCTAGCAGGGCACCCTTCTTTTACAAGAACACCTCCAGAACATTTGTATTTTCTATTATCATTATCACAATCATTTAAAAATTTAGAAAGACAATTTACCTCATATATTTACGCTAATTTTTCATAACAATCAATAGAACTTTCGATTTAACGACAAGAAAAAGTTTTACACACACGATATCAGCCAAGTGGGCAATCACACAGCAGGAACTAAAAAAATAATGAATCTACTACAATGGTAAATACCTGGAAATTTTAAAACGGATTTATTAAAACATTATAAATAATCAAAGCATAAAATTTTTACATTCACGTGATCGGAGAATCGAGCTTTCACACGGCAGAAGCTAGAAAGTCGATGAACTGAAAATGTTAATTATATCAAATCAAAGCACAAAATAAAAAATAAAAAATACAATATAAAAAGAGTAAAATAATAATAATTCAAAATTATGAGTCCAAGTTTCTAGTTGTTCACATAAGTTAGAAATTCCATAAATCAGCAAATATGTTAAAATGATGAAAAACTTAACAGGAAATTAACACAAAATAAAAACTGCAAAAAAATTTAACAATTAAACATTACAATTCAAAATTATAAAATACCTAATCAATAAATCTCGCCGCTAGAATTTCATATACGAACCTTTCAGCACGAGCTCTACAGCAAGGATGATTTTAGTAGGTTCAATTAAGCCAACGACGAACTTGGCAATTTTCAAAAAGAGGCCAAAAATATCAAAGTAACCCATCCTTGTTTGTAGATTATAGGAATAGGTGCCTCCAAAGAAATTGAGCATTACTCGTCCGGTCTTGTTTGTTCCTTTTATCTGTCTCTATCCAACTTTGTCAGATGGAACTTCGTTGCCATCTAATAATCGAGCATTATATATCTGCTCTGAGCGGTTCCTTTTATCTATTACAGTTGAAAAATTTTTTTTGAGGAAAGATTTTGATTTGTTATCAGAAAATGACAAGAGGTTAAAAAATAAAAGTTTGTTATAAACTGCGACTGTTTGTTATTTTAAAATTTGAGAACAGGGTTTCAAAAGATTGAAATTTGTGTAACTTTAGAAAGAAAGATAATTAACAATTGTTATGAAGCTAGATTTAAGCAATTTATTAGAAGAAATCCATTCTTGGAAAATTGTATACATATTATTTTATTTATGATACTAAATAAAGTTTAGGTTAAATTCACAGTATTTCGAAATAGGTTTTTTAAATAGATGTTTTAATTCTCATTTTCATTCCCATTATGTTCATTCTTCCTCATATATTCAGTAATTTTCAAAAAATTTGTTTCGTTTGTCCAGTATAAATAGTTAAAATGTAAAGATTAGGAATAAATTTTTAAAAATGTTCTTTGTTTACTAAATAAATGAAAGATATTTTTTTTAAACATGAGACACGATTTAAGTGGATTATTGAAAATTGCAATAAAAATATTTGGCTCAATTGCTGAAAAATATTTTTTTAGTTTTGTTTTTTATTTTGAATAATGCTATGATAAAGTATATTTATATAGGTGTCATTCCTTTTTTAAAATTTGGTTTAATGAAAAGTGTAGAAGATTAAATGTTTATGAATATTATTTCAAATGACTTATTATTAAGGGAGTTTATTATCAATTAAAAATATTGTGTGTTTGAATTTTTTAAAAAGTATTACTTATTTTTATTACAGAATTATTCTAAAGACATGATTTAGATGTTAGAATAGAAAAATAAAATTATTTCTGTATTATATTAAGTGAAAGCTGTTGTAATCTATTTCAAAGTGGGTATAAATTAACAAACAAGCATTCATTTAAGAATCATAATTTGAGCAGAGGTATGATAGTTTGATTTCAAACTCTTTTTCTTCATACACCTTTTTTTTATTTTAAAATAATACATTTGAGAAAAGCCATATATATATACATATGCACAGCTGATGTACTCTTAATACAATCACTGATTATTGTATGAAAAGGAGCTGACATAGTATATGAAGATTTGGAGAGGGAAATGCCAGCTCGGTGAAATCCTTGTCTCTTAACCGGGGCACCGAGTTATGATTTTCATCACTAATTGATCAATATGCAAAAACTAGATAAAAAAAATGGGTTTTGTTACCAAAGCCCTCATGTTGTGCTGGAGAGTAATGAAAGAAAGAATAATGATTAATGAAAGATCAGTCAACTATGATCTAAATGAAAAATTTCTTAATTTTTTACTATACCATATTAGTAATTAAAATGGATCAACTAAGTTAAAAGCTTTTGAAAGTCATGTGTACTAAACCTCAGTATAAAATCTGTATGAAAGGTAATTTAAAAATACATCATCGTGTACTGTATAATATTGGTTTATATTTTTTTCTATCTTCCAAAATATTTTTATTGAGTATGATTTTTTTAAATCAATGTAGTTGCTTAAGAGTAAAGATGGTGAAATTGAAAAACTGAAGTATCAACTGTTGAATGCATTTAAACAGAATAAGACTTTGAAAGATACTAATACAACTTTATTAAATGGTAAGTATATTTGTCTTTATTATATGTTTTTAATATATATTTATGGTACTTGTGTATTATTGCAACAATCAGCAATGTTCAAAATAACTTGCCAAGTTGGCGACCCCAATTTCACATGTGCTGTATGTGCTAAATTGGCAATCTTGCTTTGTTTCCATATAAGGTTGCAAAACTACATAACTACCATATTTATTTGGTACTTTTTCATTTCACTGGCATAATTCACGCCAAACAGGCTTTATAGGCAACAAAACATAATATACACTTAAAATAATCTTATAAATTTCTGTTCTCATTGGTTTTTCATCTATTTTTGATGTATTCTGAAAAAGGCACTGCTGATAAGAAACTTGCTGAAAAGCTTTGAAAATGTCGAGGTAAAAGGTTACCAGTGGGAATATCCCATTTGGCGTTGGTTGTATTATCTTTGGCAACTTTATCACTTGTGCCAGTGAAATGGAAAAGTACTATATTTATTTGAATATTTATAACTATCTCTTCTGACATTAATTTGGTATGAATTGTGAAAAAAGATTATTTCATTTTAGAAATTACGCAATTAAATAATGTTGTATCTAATTTGCACAACAGTATTTCAAGACTGCAGAATATTGAAGGTATGTTATATTCTTTTTTTATGTATTTAAAAGCATGAGCTTTATATGATCACATTAAAGTTATTAAATTGATTTGCATTTGCTAATAAATTTATCTATGTATTATAATGTTAAAAAGTAAAATCTGTGAAGGAAATCTGAATTTTTTTGCAGTTTCATTTTGGAAGTACTGTAAAATCCAGCATTTAACATGCACCTATACTTTCAAGCTGCAATTTTTAATTTTTAGGTATATTCGCAGTATAACCCCAACCTACTTTTTTTACAAATTAACCCAATATGTATGTGCGCAATGCTCATGTTTTCAATAATTCATTGGAGGTAATATTCCAAGCTTTAGAAAAAAAGTATACTTCTAGAACTATACAACCCTTTAAGTTCATAAGAAATGTTATTTCTTTTAAACAAACAGTATTTTGATGTACGTAGAAGTCTAATTTTTTTCTGTGCTCATACTTATCTTTTATTTTTAAAGTACTCCTCAATCATAAATTTCAGTCTTCTTTTTGTTAACCCTCTGACTGCTCATCCCGCAATTTTCGTGTGTAACTCAAATGTAGCAAAATCTGTTCATCCAACGATTTCCGGGGGCATGTGTTTTTCTTCCCTTATTGATGAGCGCATCACCTTTATTCACTGTTTAAGCACTTAAATAAATCATATACAGTATTAAACATTTAATTTACGTTTTGACCAACAGATGTCATTAATTGTCCACTAAATTGCCATATTTTGAAGGCTTGTAGTATTACTGCTCAAACTTCACTTTTTGCCACTCTTTTCTTATCAGAAATGGCTGCTAGAAAATGTTCAGCGATTGACAGAGTGTATATTCCTCATTCAGATTCTGAAAGAGATTTTAGTTTATACAGTGTTCAAGGAAAGATGCAAATGGCAAAAAAATTCGTAAAGAAACATGAATCTGGTGCAAAGACTGTGAAGTTGGACTTTGCCTTGATCCCTGCTTCGAACTCTATCATACTAAACTGCATTTCTAAATTATTTTTTTCTCAGTGCTTTATATATTCTTAAATTTCATATATTTTAGTTTTTTATATTATGCAATAAATAGAAATTAACTGTAATTCAATTGAAATTTATTTTAAAAAGAATTATTTTGGTGATAACATCTGAAATTAGTTTTCTGGCAACTTAGTTTCTCATGATAAAAATCTACATAAAAAATATTTTCTAGGGGAAAAAATACAATTTTTAGAGTGATTTCTGTCCAAAAATTGAGCAGTCAAAGGGTTAAAAGTGCGTGTTATATGCTGGATTTTATGGTAATTTATAATTCATAAAAATGGTACAGTTTTAAAAATTGGCGTGAAGTGTTACAAAGCGAATTACTTATTACTTCTCAAAAATTAATATGTGGATTGTCAATATCAAACTGATGATATTGTTAATATCATGCTTATTGATATTTGAAGTATGTATTTTGCTTATTTTAAATCTATTAAGCACTAGATATTTTTTTCAAAAAAAAAACCAATTGTGTATAATTAAATCTAGAAATCATATCAAAATATTCTTATTAACAAATAAATGTAATATTTAATTTTAGAAGGATCAATCGTTTAGTTATATAAAAAAATTATAAAAAGTAAAAGAAAGTTAATAATAGATCCCTTATTTTTCTTTAATTTTAAATTATGTGATATAATTAATGATTTCAGAAATTAATTGGAATGTTTTTATTTTTGATTTACTTTTCTATGAATTTAATTGAAAACTAACTTTTTATAAACATTCTTCATTTTAAAGGGGAAAGAAAGGATTTACTAATTGAAAGAGAAAATCTAAAGAATCGTTTGGATGAACAAGAAAAGGTATTCCATAAATATATGATGTAAACTCCGATAACAATAAAGTTAATGTAATCAATATTATCATTTATATATAAAAACATAATACTTTTAAATAATTTTAAAACTATTTCTGTTCTCGAACTTTTGATTATGATAAAATGTTAAATAAAATGCTTTAGTCAGCTCTTGAAAAGATGTTTACATATTTATTTGTGATTATTTATGTTTAATGATTTTATCTTGAAAATCGCTGCAGTTTCACTCTTTGCAAATATATTTCAATATCATTGTATTAATAATTTTTGTAAAAAAATACTTTCTACGATTTTTTGGGTTATGCTGTAAATTATTTATATATTTGTATGTAATTATTTATTTTTAAGCACTTCTAAGGTTTAATTCATTTTTATTTTATTATGTTCTGAAAATTAAAAAATTTTTGTTAAAAATATCTTTTGTAATGTAATGTAAAAAGCACATGCATGTTTAAAAAAAATATTTATAAATTGTGATTGTTTTTACTTTCAACAAGTTTCTTGAGGGGAAAAAAAAGAATAATACTTATTTTTAAATAGATTTTAGAAAATTCTTTTAATGGAATAGTTACTAAATTTTACAAATACTGGGTGATTCAAAATGAATATAGTGATTACAAACAGCTGTAATTATTTAATTGAAAAGAATTTATTCATAAAAATTGTATAGGATGCAAACGGAAGTTCAAAATTTGGTTTATATATTTTATAAATTATCTATGCAACTTCCCTTGGTAACATGGACAATATCTGAGCTGGAGTCCATTTAACACCATACTTTCTGATTCATATAGGAGTCACCATTGCAAAAGCGTTAGATATATGCATTTTGAGCTCTGATATTGTTTTCGATAAAGGAAGTATTACACATGAGGTCAAGATCTTTAGTATTGAAAGAAATCATAGTTGTTAAGTCTGGAGATCTGGGTGGCCAAGAGCAGAATGCATCATTGGTATCTCTAGCCTGAACGATCCAATGCATTGAAAGATGTTGGCTTAAAAATGTGCAAACCCCCACATTGAAGTGGGGGGGGGGGAGGTGCTCCATCTTGCAGAAAAAATGTAATTCATGGATTTTGAATCTGACTGTTGCTCAAGCATATCAATGTAAAGGTTTGCTATAATCCTTATGCTGCAGTGAACCAGATTTCTGGCCGTTATGTGGTCTGAATTTGCTCATATAAATAGGGTTCAGATTCGTATTCTTGCACCTCAACTGACAAAATGTTAAACTTTTTCTACATTCTTGTATAATTCCTTTCATTTAAATAGTTATAGTTTTTTGTAATCGCAATATTCATTTTGGATCACCCTCAAATATAAACATTTTATAAAGTCTTTTTAAATTATTGTTTTAAATTCGAAACATTATGCAGATCATATGTCAAGTAAGTAACTTGGGAATTCTTTTTGTAATAAACGTGAGTGCTTTTCCCATTTATATTATGGATTGCCTTTGATAATATTATATATGTTATATTCATTATTATTTAATTGTTTTTATTTAAATCATTCATTAGTAATATTGTACTTTTTTAAGGAAAAATTGTAATAGATTACTCACTTAATTACTTCAAATCTGATACTTTAATTTCCTTCATTATGACCAATTAAATGTATCTTATATTTCATGAGTTATTTAAAGAAATATCCCCCCCCCATATAGCAGTTTAAATTCTTTATATCCAGATTATCTGAAAATTATTTTTGCTTGACAGACATGTATTAATAGTCATTTTTTATTGTGCTTTTTTTTTTCATAGGGACTGTTTGAATTCTTGACACTTGATAATTGAAGGATTTTATTTCTTTATTGTTAATCACATAAAAAATCTAATTGTGATTATTTCATTAAAATTAGTTTTATATGTTTTTAGTAAAATTATAATTTAATAAAAGCCGACTGAGTGACATAGTTGGTTTGGTGCTGACCTTGTATGCCCAAGTTTGTGGGTTCAACCATAGCCCAAGTCGTTGGATTTTCACCATGCAAAAAGTTGACAATGTCCATGTTGTATGGTTATGTGGTAGTTTAATATCCCTTGAATGCCTCTCTGCAAAATTAAATTCTTAGTACAGTTTCACATTATCAGAGCTCAGGTGCCTCCCTCTGGGGTGGAAACTGGGCATCAAATTACAGCAATTGGTATACCGCCTAATGAGGTGCCGCCCGTGTAATGTACTAGGTCTGCAATGGTCAAACATAAATCTGCAGCCCCATTAGAAATAGAAATAAAAAAATAATTTTATGAAATGCATGCAATGTAAATAAGATTCCAAGTTGATTTCCATAATTATAATAGATAATTACATTCTAATTATTTTTTCTCAAGCATGTGTTAAAACTATTCTATTTAAATTCATGCTTTTAGCACATTAAATGTTTTTAATCAAACTAATATTCTTCATTTTTTTTTACCTTTGCATAAAAATAATTTAAAACATATACTACAAATTGGTAAATATTGTTTTAGACACAGCTAAAAGAAATTGAGAAATTGAAGAAAGAATTAGAAACAATTAATTCAGCTTATAAAGAAGATATAAAGAAAGAACTGTTTCAGTCTGAATGTAAAGGTATGATATTTCAGACTGAATATTTTTTTAAAAATAAAATTGTGTATTTTAAGTAAGTTTTATGTAAAATTAAAAATTTTTAAAGTAAAAATTAACATAACTTATGTTATCAATTAACTTTATTTCTTCCCAAAGTTAATTGATATATGTTTTAATGCTTAAATGTTGAAAAGAAAACTTTTATTGCTAATTAATTTGGCTTTTTTATGTGATACTCATTATTATCTTTAATGTTTTGTTTTAAAGATGAGTATTTCAGTCTTAGAATGATTTTTTTAAAAATTAGTTTAAAAGAGAAATTTATGATATTACAAAAATTCAGTATCTATATCTGATCATTTACTGTTTAAGTAGCTTATCTTGTACTGTTTTTGAACATTAAATGAATTAGTTAATTGTTCTCTCTCAATAAAACTGAGTAATCTTTTAAAATATTTTGCATCTTCTATATTTACTACTGAAATTTGATTTGCAACCATTGGCTATATTTTTGTACTATATGGAATCCATGATAAAATACTTTACAAACTATGAATTGGTCATTACATAACATAAAAGTATATTGTTCTTTGCTGATTTTTAAAGAATTTTTTGAAATTGGTTGTTTTTTAATACAGGGTGCTTCAAAAAAATGTATACACACTTTGAACTTCCATAGAAAATTTATTTACCGTTCTACAAAGTTAAATTTCAAAGCCCCCTGCGTCCTATCCACTGGCCCGACAAATTTTGATCCAGGTAAGCTCGTACGTCCCTGTGATAGTGCGGCGGAGCACCATCTTGTTGAAAATAAAATTCATCATTACCGTATAATGCACGAATGGCAGGAAATATGGAATCAGCAAGCATTGTTAGGTAATTAATACCAGTTACAGTGCCTTCAAATCGAAAAGGTCCAATGAGTCCCCTTGAAGACAAACCGCACCACACATTTACACCAGGCAAATTTACAGCTTTTTCAATTGTAATGTGAGGATTTTCTTCACCCCAGTAAACACAATTGTGCCTATTGACAGTTCCATTAAGTTTGAATTGGGCTTCATCCGACCAAATGATGCTACCCATAAATCCCGGTTTACGTATCACCATCTCCTGAATCCATTCACAAAATTGCAACCTTCGATCTGGATCGTCGTCATTTAGCTGTTGCACCAGCCTTGGAATGTAAACACGATACTTGCCTCTCTTCAGAATGCGTAGCACGCTGCTAGCACTTACATCACTTTCACGTGCCCTTGCCTTGAAGATTTGTTAGGAGAGCGTTGAAACAGTTCCAAGACTGCCGTTGATGACTCATCACTTGTAGCTGTTCGAGGCCGACCTGAATGACCTTTATGCACATCACACACTGTTCCATGAACTTCGAATTTGTCTCGTATGCGTGTAATTGTTAATCTTGAAGGCGGTTCTGTATCATACTCCCTTCTCCACTGTCTTTGAACTTCATTTACATTCTCAAACTTCCAGTACCACTTAATAACCTGCTTACGTTCTTCAAAACTCAAACGTACGTCCCCCATGTTGATATTACAAATTCCAACTGATAATATAACATAGAGGGACGATTATGCTGGCACCTGGCGAAGAAATATAACATTAGCCTTGTAGAGGGGGAAAACTACAATAGTTTAAAGTGTGTATACATTTTTTTGAAGCACCCTGTATATGCAGCTTTAAATATTATATGCAAAATTATAAAAGTTAAGTAGCATTAATGATGCAGATTTATTTTTAATATTCAAAAAATGTGTTTTCTGAGGCATATGTTTTTTAAATTTAAAATTTTATTTTGCTTTATCACCTTTGCATCAATGAAGGTATAATATTATTATTCCATTTTTTTATCAAAAGTAATCAATTTTCAATTGTCAAGTGCTTTTTCTTCCCACTCATACTAAAATTCAAAAAGATTATATATACAAAAAATATTTTATTCATTTAAGGTTCATAATTTGTAAGTAAAGGATTTGAAATAAATTTTTCATTTTTTCTACATTTCATGGTATATTCTGATATTTATGTAAGGTATAAAAACAGTTATCTGTTTAGTCCAGTATACCATATTGCAATTTCAACTTGAATTTAAGTATTTTTACATTATTGTTTTTTAAAGAGGATTTTTATAATTCTTTTCCCTTATGATATCAGCTCAGTTAACTCTTGAAAATTACCTGAATAAAATTAGGGATACAGAAAATCAGGTAGTGCTGCTTCAAGAAGAAGTAACTAAATTAAAAAGTGAAAAAGTTCAAGAGGTTTTGAAAGTTCAGATTGAGGTAAGGAAATTGTATTTATTAAAAATTCATGTCTTTTGTGTGTGTGATTATTTTTACATGAATATTTTACCTGTATATTTTATCTGAGAAAGAAATTGATTTTAACTGCTTGTTTTTAATTAGTGTTATATAACAATGTAAGAGGATGAAATAATTAATTATTCAATTTTATACTATGATTTCAATGATAACTATGCTTGAAATATATAAATTTTTATTTAATTAGTTTTTTCATTGCATATGTGTGTGAAAAATATAAGTAAATTTTTACCAAATTAGTGAATAAATTTTGTTTTAAAAACTGATTATGTAAAATTATAAATTCAAATTTATGTTGACTGTTTAATGTTTACATCAATAAAAAATGTTCAAAATAATCAATTAAAATATATTCAAAATTCAATTTTAAAGAAATAAAGAGAGACTTAGTACCTTTTAAAAATCGAGAACATATATTTTGACTTATGTTTTACATAGTTCATCATAAATCAGTAATTTTTGTTTATTTTAATATAAATTTTTACTCTCTATGTAATAAAGTGTACAGATTAAAATATTCATTTAATTTTAAGTTAAACAATTTATATATTATGTAATATTAAAATAATTTGTTAAAGGGCTTGAAATATGAACATAAAAATAACTAATTAGCTTGCCTTTTGTTATTTACAAGATAATATTTGAAAGATGCACAGTAGAATCTACATTTTTATACCAAATTATAGCTAAATAATGCTTTTATTCTATAAACCTCCAATTATAAATTTATCTCATGTTTAAAAAATTGAAATTTTTGAAATTAGTAACTTTCATGCTTTGAAATAATATCTGTTGACTCCAGCAAAATTCAGGTTCACAGAATAAAGATTTACAAAAGTACAATACCTATAATGAATTATAGAATTCTGCATCCAAAATTTTTGTTTTTTATTCATGTGGGAAAATTAGAAATTGGGTATTATCAAATTTAAAAATTTATTAATTATTTAAAACAAAACGTTTATTTTCTATTTAAATGATGGATTCTCCTCATATGTTTTTTTCTAATGGGCTGCGGGTTGGTGTTTTACCATTGCAGACCTAGTACATTCCCAGGAAGCTGGTATCTCTTTTTAGTGTGGCACCCTAGAGGCAGATACCAATTACTGCAGGTAATTTTGATGCCCAGTTTCCTTCACAGATGTAGGTACCTGGGCTCTGATGATGCGAACCTGTACTTGGCCTTAATTTTGCCGAGAGCACCCAAGCAAAACAGACACTCTAGGGACCTTTTACATGTCGTATAATCATACGACATGGTCGCTGTCGATTTTCTGCATCATGAAAATCCACCTACTTGGGCCAGAGTCGAACCCGCAACTTTAGGTGCGGAAGGCCAGCGACAAAACAACCACGCCTCCCAGCTGGCTTCTCCTGATATATTGTATCTTCTAAAAAAACGGGGTTGGAAAAAATATACCTTATTTTTCACCCGAGACATTTAGTAATACTTAGGTAATCAGCCATTGTGTTACATATCACTGTTGGCACTGTTACAGCAATTTCGACTATGTTTTGAAAGATCCTGCTATTTTGGGTAGTATTTGCGAGCTGTAGAGTTAAGAGACTTCTATAGAGAATTCAGTTTTTCCACTTAGATACTTTTCCAACAGTTTAGATGAAATCTGAAAGTATGGTTTTCTTTGTATCCATAACAGTGAGTATTTTAATGTTTCTATAAAGTATTTTTAGTGGATTTTGCTCTCTAGTAATTACTTCATGGAGCAGAACCAACTGGGCAAAAGTAATGCACCAATTCTTCATCTATTGAATGATATGGATAAAAATTGGTCCATATGGCCTTATGCATATAATCTGTGGAACATTTATTCCATCATGTAGCATGCCCTTGTTTGGTTTTAAATTTGTCTATTGATTTACTTAATCAAGTAATGTTTCCAACTTTGCCATTTGATAGTAATCTGCCATGATTCATAAATTTTAATTTATGAAGTCTGGCATTTGAACATGACCAAGACTAAATATTTTCCCCAGATTACATGGCACAATATTTAGCTGAGTAGGGTAGACAGACCTATCTTATGCAAATGTGAATCAAAACAGCCATATTTAGTACATAGCGAAATAGATTCCAATATCATTTTTTACTTCTACGCATTCTTCTATGTGATCTGTTAAGTCTGTCTAGTGAATTGAGTTTTCCCATTTACCCTTTGTACATTTTAAAAAGATTTGGCTGAAAAATATCACCCCACCCCCTTTTTGTGCTTTGCAAAATCATTGGTTTTAGTGCCAAGCTCATTATCTGGAATAACTAGATACTATAGTTATTACACCACTGTCTTTCCAACATACATTTATCACTTAAAATGTGGCTTTGTCATCAGTTTTTGCAGAAATTTCCATTTTAACACAACTGCTGACTTGAACAGGTTCAAGAATATCTTCATTTGCACCTTCCTCATGAGTCAAGCATCACTTTCTACTGAAGGCAGTTTACAAATATCAATGAAATCTTCATGATCTAATAATGTTTAAAAATTCAGGGCTTTTTCTAGGGTCTGAAATGGTTTTGAATGAGAGAGACATCTAATCACTGACTGAAGAAACATGCAGATATCAGAAAAAGTGTGTGGGGGGGGGGGGAGAAAACATTATCATATGATTCTTCAGCAAATGCACATGCTTTTCTGAAGCAGCTATGAGTAATCCACTTCAGATTCCTAGGAAATGTATAAAAGATAGGAGAGGGGAAAATGTAAGGAAATTGAGAAATTTTAGAATTGAGATTTTTCATTCTTTAATGTATTGTAATCAAAGTAACCATTTTTTTATGTATTTCAAATCTACATTTTAAAATTGAAATATACAAAAATTTTGTAAATAATTTTTATTTTGAAATATAGAATTAAATCATAAAAATATGAACATAAAAATGAAAACATAAACAGGAACAGCACAGTAAATAGTCGAAAAAATGCATAATTGCGGAAATCACGCGTTGCACTGCACAGCTAGAGGGTTAAGTTTTAATCTTATTGTTAATTTTTATTTCATTCTTTTAGATTAACTCAAATTCATTTTATCACATATTTCCTATTCACTATTTTAGGAATATTACTAATTCTTAATATCAGTTGTGACACATGTCTAACATGAAGTATGCAAATTAACTTAAGACTTCAAAATTTACTACCTTTAAATGCCAAATATTTATAATTATTAAAAAAATTGGGATAGATGATTCATTTTATATTTGTGTAATAAATCATTATTCTATATTTATCATTTTAAAAGTTTGTATTACTTAGCACACATTGTAAATATAAGTATTTAAAATCAAGCACTGAAATAGAAAGGACTTTGATATATGTGCTGTTTTATTTCATTGTATTAATGCAATTTTTCTTATAATAAAAATATTGTACCTAAAGATGTATATTGAATTTTTCTTCAAATAGGTTTTTGATATCAGTAAAAAAAAAAATCATTTACTTTTTTTTCATATTTGATTGAACAATTCTTGATAGGAGTTATTAAGGATTACATCAAAATTATTTTAGCAGAATGTAAAATTTTGATCCTAAATTTTTAACTAATATTTAATGGCATTTGCTTTATATTTTAAATTAAAATATTCATGAAGCATCTTTAATTTCTCAATGATAATTTTGTCACTCATGTTTACTGGACAAGTCTGACAAAACTTTTTAAATGGTTATTTTACTTGGGTCTATAAAATATAGGTGAAATGTGTTTATCTACTTAAGCAAAAGTAATAAATTCGAAAGACAAAATCTTTTCTCTGTAATTATATATATTTGGGAGTAAGAAAAATTAAAAGTAAGAATTTCAATGTCCTCTCAAGACTATAGTCAGATATAATTTTCATTATTTTGGTTTAAAATTATATCCTTTGTGGTTTTAGTGTAATAATAATGTGAAATTAAATGTGGAGTATTCATTTGTCAAGTTTTAAAAACTCCTGTTTTGAACTTTGAATACTTGTTTATTACAAGTAAGTTTTATGTTTTGTGAAAATTAATGCTGAAAGCATTTTTGATCATTGAACATCAAAATTTTGAAATGTATTCTTTTTTCATTTTCAAAGTATGAAGAAAAGATAAATAAATTAAAAAGTCAACTGTCAAAAAGTAGAGGAATTCATCAGTTTCAAGGTGGTTTTAAAAAAGACGATATATTTAGACAGGTAGACTATTAATATTTATATACTAATATTAATATACTAGAATTAAGTTTTAAAAATTATATTTTTGCACATAAACCTGAAATCAAATTAGTCAATATTTTGAAAATGTTATATTGATATCTTTTCAATTAATGAAAAATTTTTTGATCTTAGTACAGTTTAAGAAAGATTATATTACCTGTGTGTAATAGGCCCAGGAAAAATAGAATATTTGTAACAATTATAATTTCTCATAAATGTTTCAAAATATTTTCCAGTCAAAGTTATTTAGCCTCTAATTTATGAAATGCTTAAAAATATAAGGAATTTCCAAATACTTAAAAAATATAAACTTTTCCCTTTACATGTAGTTAAAAGAAAATAACATCGTTGAAAATTTTTACAATTTCATTACAGTTGGATAAAATTTATATTATAGTGATTTTGTTAATGGCTGAGAAATAATTAAAGTATGTTGATGGATTGATTAAATAACAGAAGCTAATTAATTGTATAAATGTAAAAAAGTTAATTTGTTAAGTCATTAATAAATGTTATGTTATTATTCCTCATGTCACTAAACCCCTAAATCAAATTTTTTTTAAAATTACGTACTGTAATCATGGATGGATATATTCAAACTCAGATCTATAATTGTAAATCACAGAGCTTTAAGGTTTTCAATTTGTAAGCATCACTTCATTTATCACATATTTAAAAAGGTTTAAAAAAAATGCCATAAAAAAATATGGAATTATTTTCTAAAAGTAGCCTAGTATGTATGGCTCAAAAATGTTTTTTTTTCTTCCAAGTATGTTAAATTCTAATTATTGGATTGAAATTAAATTGAGAAGATCAGATGTTTTAAATGAATTTTTTTTTTTTAGAAATTCATTTAATTAATCCATTATTTTCATAATTTAGTTCCTATTGAGGCATTTACATTCAAATCAATTTCATCCTGCTGTGATAAGAACTGCAAATGTTATTAAGGTTATCCCAATTTTAAATTTTAATCATATTTCTGTGATTAAATATGGATCATTAGTATTTTTGTTCACAGATAAAAAGAAATCTTAACCATTGCTCCTTTATTAAAATAAGAATTTTATTAAATTCATATAAATTAAAAAAAAAATAAGCACTGTCACATTTTGACATTCATAAACAATTTTTATATTGCATTTAAAAAACATTAACCGGTTCTTCAGTTAATACATTAGAATTAATTCAGATATTTTTTAAAAAACATCCATCTCAGTTAATTCTTCAGTTAATACAATTGGACAGAGCAACATAAATTTTTCAAAAAAATTTATAACTTAAAGAATGTTATACATTTTTAAATCAGCTGAATTCTTTTTTAAATTTTACTTTGTTAAAATGTTTTGTTTAAATGTTTTAAATCATATTTCCTAGTGTTATAATCTTTTTATCACTATTTTTAGCTCATATACTAATTTTGTATTAATTTGATTAGAAATACATTCAAATTGAAAAAGAATCAAAAGAAGAAATTTTACGACTTAAGAAAGAAATACAGGAATTGCATTCAGAAAATGCCATTTTTGAAAAATACTGATAAATCTTTAAATAAGCCAAATACTGCAACATTAAATGGTGCAAAGAATGAGAATGGAAATCCAAGTGTTTACAAGAGAGAGTTTGAGTACAATCTAAAACGATTTAGAGCTGATGAAGATACTGATGAAACTAATTTATCTGTATTGAAAAGCACAAATTCAAGTAGCTCAAAACTAATAAGGCCAGTTAAAAAAAAGTTATTCAACCTCGATCACAATTATTTTGGAAAATAATTCATAAAAATAAAATAAATACCATGTACATAAAATCTAAAAATTTTATTTCAGTTTTAAAATATATAATACATAGTGGCATCTTCCTATCTTTAAAAATGGAAAAAAATGAAATAAGTTTTTTTTTATACTTTTCTCTATATACTAAATTTTTAGTAATGAAGACAACTTTGAGTTTAAAAGTCAAGCCTAAGTGCTGAACTACTACTAATATAAATTGGAAAAATATGTACAGTATGATAGAAATATACAACATGAGAAAGATTTTTTTTTTTATAAAAAAAAAGCTAATATTTAATACTAGAATAATATCCATTCTAAAAAGAATGAATATTCCAATTTAGTTTTTTTAAGGATTGAGACAGAACAAACGCTAGGGGAAAAAAATAAAGAATATCGAGTATATACTTTAACACAGTTTTTGTGTATGTATGCAAAGCATGCATATTGTTAATGAATATTTATGCCCTTTGTGAAAGTAAATATACTTTCACACCATACCTAATGTCAAACTGCTACAGGTGAGGGTTCTTTCTTTTCATACTCATCAATATACCATTGCTGATTAATTTGTATAAACTTGACTAGTAACTTATACAATGTAATATGAGATTTTGCTTCAACATAAATAGCTACAAAAAAGGCCACAAAGAACAATACACCACAACAAGATTTCCTATCTCTGACTGAGTCAGTTCTTGATTCAAGTCCACCTTGGTCCCTTTGTCTTGCTTAAAAAACATTACAGTCAGTGATGCACAAGTAATCATCAACAATGCTGAGAGAATAAACAGGAAGTGGAGAATTTTGTCTCTTCTGGTGCAGTATGGAAACTGCCAGTGTCTTATCTGTTGAAAAGAGAAAAATTTAAAATTAATGAAAAAGTTCAAAGGCAAAAATATTAGTCCAGATTCAGAGAAATTGAAGTATAATATTCAAGCAATCATTTTTTAAATTAATATTATTAAGTCATTAAATTACTCAAAATTTAATAAATTTTCTAATGGTTTCTTATTTTTTATTCATTGCATTGTAAATATTTGATATTTCATCTTTATACAGGAAAATAAAAGCTCTCTAATCTAAATAATTTATTTTCTTGTGCATAGTTATCTGTATTATATCAATAATTCTAATTATTTTTACTTTTTAATAATAAAAAATGGAATATAATAGGCACTTTGCATTAATTTTTTTGAAACATAGTCATTCATTTAAATACATACATTTACTCTATTGCATTTAGTATATATTTCTACAAAAAATATGCCTTCTTAAAATTTTTTAAGTAATAAATGTATGAAAATTTTAAAATGTAATTACTCATAAAATTATAAAAAATATTTACCTTAAATTTTTTATGCCAATGATACTGATATTGACAAAGTTCACAACTGGCAGGCCTGCGTCCTCTTTTATGACAGACTTCAAGCCACCTCTAAAATTAATTTTAAAAAATATGTACACAATTTTTTTACCATTTAAAATATTTCAATTTAAATTTAAGCGAATTCCTCCTGTTGTATTGTATGGAAATTAAAGAGTGAAATTGTCTTTTCATTTGGTCATATCACGAGAAGTTATAGTACTTCTAGATCTAGTTATTTTAATCATATCAAACAAAAACACGCATTTATTTAAAATAAATATTTTCTATTCAAAATTCATTTATAATTAAAATTAATGCTGTATTCTATAAAACTTTTTAAATTTCTAATTGCAGAACCACAATTTCAGAAATCTATTTAATTTAAGAAAATGCCCCCCCCCTAAACTATTAGAAAAAAAT
>BMAO01009759.1:0-16385 GCA_019973975.1 Trichonephila clavata | reverse complement strand
CCCTTTTTCTTGCCCTCCCTTTTGCTCTCCTTGCCCTTTTGCCCCGCGCTCCCTGTCTTCGTGCTCCGCGTCGGCTTTTCCCTCCGCCCTTGCGTTTGGTTGGCCTCGGCGTTCGCCCTTTTTTCCCTGTTCCTGCCGTCTCCCCTGCCCCCTTCCCCCCTGTGCCCTTTTTTCTTGCCCTCCCTTTTGCTCTCCTTGCCCTTTTGCCCCGCGCTCCCTGTCTTCGTGCTCCGCGTCGGCTTTCCCTCCGCCCCTTGCGTTTGGTTGGCCTCGGCGTTCGCCCTTTTTCCCTGTTCCTGCCGTCTCCCCTGCCCCCTCTCCCCCCCTGTGCCCTTTTTTCTTGCCCTCCCTTTTGCTCTCCTTGCCCTTTTGCCCCGCGCTCCCTGTCTTCGTGCTCCGCGTCGGCTTTTCCCTCCGCCCTTGCGTTTGGTTGGCCTCGGCGTTCGCCCTTTTTTCCCTGTTCCTGCCGTCTCCCCTGCCCCTCTCCCCCCTGTGCCCTTTTTTCTTGCCCTCCCTTTTGCTCTCCTTGCCCTTTTGCCCGCGCTCCCTGTCTTCGTGCTCCGCGTCGGCTTTTCCCTCCGCCCCTTGCGTTTGGTTGGCCTCGGCGTTCGCCCTTTTTTCCCTGTTCCTGCCGTCTCCCCTGCCCCTCTCCCCCCTGTGCCCTTTTTTCTTGCCCTCCCTTTTGCTCTCCTTGCCCTTTTGCCCCGCGCTCCCTGTCTTCGTGCTCCGCGTCGGCTTTTCCCTCCGCCCTTGCGTTTGGTTGGCCTCGGCGTTCGCCCTTTTTCCCTGTTCCTGCCGTCTCCCTGCCCCTCTCCCCCCTGTGCCCTTTTTCTTGCCCTCCCTTTTGCTCTCCTTGCCCTTTTGCCCCGCGCTCCCTGTCTTCGTGCTCCGCGTCGGCTTTTCCCTCCGCCCCTTGCGTTTGGTTGGCCTCGGCGTTCGCCCTTTTTCCCTGTTCCTGCCGTCTCCCCTGCCCCCTCTCCCCCCCTGTGCCCTTTTTTCTTGCCCTCCCTTTTGCTCTCCTTGCCCTTTTGCCCCGCGCTCCCTGTCTTCGTGCTCCGCGTCGGCTTTTCCCTCCGCCCCTTGCGTTTGGTTGGCCTCGGCGTTCGCCCTTTTTTCCCTGTTCCTGCCGTCTCCCCTGCCCCTCTCCCCCCTGTGCCCTTTTTTCTTGCCCTCCCTTTTGCTCTCCTTGCCCTTTTGCCCCGCGCTCCCTGTCTTCGTGCTCCGCGTCGGCTTTTCCCTCCGCCCCTTGCGTTTGGTTGGCCTCGGCGTTCGCCCTTTTTTCCCTGTTCCTGCCGTCTCCCCTGCCCCTCTCCCCCCTGTGCCCTTTTTTCTTGCCCTCCCTTTTGCTCTCCTTGCCCTTTTGCCCCGCGCTCCCTGTCTTCGTGCTCCGCGTCGGCTTTTCCCTCCGCCCTTGCGTTTGGTTGGCCTCGGCGTTCGCCCTTTTTTCCCTGTTCCTGCCGTCTCCCCTGCCCCTCTCCCCCCTGTGCCCTTTTTTCTTGCCCTCCCTTTTGCTCTCCTTGCCCTTTTGCCCCGCGCTCCCTGTCTTCGTGCTCCGCGTCGGCTTTTCCCTCCGCCCCTTGCGTTTGGTTGGCCTCGGCGTTCGCCCTTTTTTCCCTGTTCCTGCCGTCTCCCCTGCCCCTCTCCCCCCCTGTGCCCTTTTTTCTTGCCCTCCCTTTTGCTCTCCTTGCCCTTTTGCCCCGCGCTCCCTGTCTTCGTGCTCCGCGTCGGCTTTTCCCTCCGCCCCTTGCGTTTGGTTGGCCTCGGCGTTCGCCCTTTTTTCCCTGTTCCTGCCGTCTCCCCTGCCCCTCTCCCCCCCTGTGCCCTTTTTTCTTGCCCTCCCTTTTGCTCTCCTTGCCCTTTTGCCCCGCGCTCCCTGTCTTCGTGCTCCGCGTCGGCTTTTCCCTCCGCCCCTTGCGTTTGGTTGGCCTCGGCGTTCGCCCTTTTTTCCCTGTTCCTGCCGTCTCCCCTGCCCCTCTCCCCCCTGTGCCCTTTTTTCTTGCCCTCCCTTTTGCTCTCCTTGCCCTTTTGCCCCGCGCTCCCTGTCTTCGTGCTCCGCGTCGGCTTTTCCCTCCGCCCCTTGCGTTTGGTTGGCCTCGGCGTTCGCCCTTTTTTCCCTGTTCCTGCCGTCTCCCCTGCCCCCTCTCCCCCCCTGTGCCCTTTTTTCTTGCCCTCCCTTTTGCTCTCCTTGCCCTTTTGCCCCGCGCTCCCTGTCTTCGTGCTCCGCGTCGGCTTTTCCCTCCGCCCCTTGCGTTTGGTTGGCCTCGGCGTTCGCCCTTTTTTCCCTGTTCCTGCCGTCTCCCCTGCCCCTCTCCCCCCCTGTGCCCTTTTTTCTTGCCCTCCCTTTTGCTCTCCTTGCCCTTTTGCCCCGCGCTCCCTGTCTTCGTGCTCCGCGTCGGCTTTTCCCTCCGCCCCTTGCGTTTGGTTGGCCTCGGCGTTCGCCCTTTTTTCCCTGTTCCTGCCGTCTCCCCTGCCCCTCTCCCCCCCTGTGCCCTTTTTTCTTGCCCTCCCTTTTGCTCTCCTTGCCCTTTTGCCCCGCGCTCCCTGTCTTCGTGCTCCGCGTCGGCTTTTCCCTCCGCCCCTTGCGTTTGGTTGGCCTCGGCGTTCGCCCTTTTTTCCCTGTTCCTGCCGTCTCCCCTGCCCCTCTCCCCCCCTGTGCCCTTTTTTCTTGCCCTCCCTTTTGCTCTCCTTGCCCTTTTGCCCCGCGCTCCCTGTCTTCGTGCTCCGCGTCGGCTTTTCCCTCCGCCCCTTGCGTTTGGTTGGCCTCGGCGTTCGCCCTTTTTTCCCTGTTCCTGCCGTCTCCCCTGCCCCCTCTCCCCCCCTGTGCCCTTTTTTCTTGCCCTCCCTTTTGCTCTCCTTGCCCTTTTGCCCCGCGCTCCCTGTCTTCGTGCTCCGCGTCGGCTTTTCCCTCCGCCCCTTGCGTTTGGTTGGCCTCGGCGTTCGCCCTTTTTTCCCTGTTCCTGCCGTCTCCCCTGCCCCTCTCCCCCCCTGTGCCCTTTTTTCTTGCCCTCCCTTTTGCTCTCCTTGCCCTTTTGCCCCGCGCTCCCTGTCTTCGTGCTCCGCGTCGGCTTTTCCCTCCGCCCCTTGCGTTTGGTTGGCCTCGGCGTTCGCCCTTTTTTCCCTGTTCCTGCCGTCTCCCCTGCCCCCTCTCCCCCCCTGTGCCCTTTTTTCTTGCCCTCCCTTTTGCTCTCCTTGCCCTTTTGCCCCGCGCTCCCTGTCTTCGTGCTCCGCGTCGGCTTTTCCCTCCGCCCCTTGCGTTTGGTTGGCCTCGGCGTTCGCCCTTTTTTCCCTGTTCCTGCCGTCTCCCCTGCCCCTCTCCCCCCCTGTGCCCTTTTTTCTTGCCCTCCCTTTTGCTCTCCTTGCCCTTTTGCCCCGCGCTCCCTGTCTTCGTGCTCCGCGTCGGCTTTTCCCTCCGCCCCTTGCGTTTGGTTGGCCTCGGCGTTCGCCCTTTTTTCCCTGTTCCTGCCGTCTCCCCTGCCCCCTCTCCCCCCCTGTGCCCTTTTTCTTGCCCTCCCTTTTGCTCTCCTTGCCCTTTTGCCCCGCGCTCCCTGTCTTCGTGCTCCGCGTCGGCTTTTCCCTCCGCCCCTTGCGTTTGGTTGGCCTCGGCGTTCGCCCTTTTTTCCCTGTTCCTGCCGTCTCCCCTGCCCCTCTCCCCCCCTGTGCCCTTTTTTCTTGCCCTCCCTTTTGCTCTCCTTGCCCTTTTGCCCCGCGCTCCCTGTCTTCGTGCTCCGCGTCGGCTTTTCCCTCCGCCCCTTGCGTTTGGTTGGCCTCGGCGTTCGCCCTTTTTTCCCTGTTCCTGCCGTCTCCCCTGCCCCCTCTCCCCCCCTGTGCCCCTTTTTTCTTGCCCTCCCTTTTGCTCTCCTTGCCCTTTTGCCCCGCGCTCCCTGTCTTCGTGCTCCGCGTCGGCTTTTCCCTCCGCCCCTTGCGTTTGGTTGGCCTCGGCGTTCGCCCTTTTTTCCCTGTTCCTGCCGTCTCCCCTGCCCCCTCTCCCCCCCTGTGCCCTTTTTTCTTGCCCTCCCTTTTGCTCTCCTTGCCCTTTTGCCCCGCGCTCCCTGTCTTCGTGCTCCGCGTCGGCTTTTCCCTCCGCCCCTTGCGTTTGGTTGGCCTCGGCGTTCGCCCTTTTTTCCCTGTTCCTGCCGTCTCCCCTGCCCCCTCTCCCCCCCTGTGCCCTTTTTTCTTGCCCTCCCTTTTGCTCTCCTTGCCCTTTTGCCCCGCGCTCCCTGTCTTCGTGCTCCGCGTCGGCTTTTCCCTCCGCCCCTTGCGTTTGGTTGGCCTCGGCGTTCGCCCTTTTTTCCCTGTTCCTGCCGTCTCCCCTGCCCCTCTCCCCCCCTGTGCCCTTTTTTCTTGCCCTCCCTTTTGCTCTCCTTGCCCTTTTGCCCCGCGCTCCCTGTCTTCGTGCTCCGCGTCGGCTTTTCCCTCCGCCCCTTGCGTTTGGTTGGCCTCGGCGTTCGCCCTTTTTTCCCTGTTCCTGCCGTCTCCCCTGCCCCTCTCCCCCCCTGTGCCCTTTTTTCTTGCCCTCCCTTTTGCTCTCCTTGCCCTTTTGCCCCGCGCTCCCTGTCTTCGTGCTCCGCGTCGGCTTTTCCCTCCGCCCCTTGCGTTTGGTTGGCCTCGGCGTTCGCCCTTTTTTCCCTGTTCCTGCCGTCTCCCCTGCCCCCTCTCCCCCCCTGTGCCCTTTTTTCTTGCCCTCCCTTTTGCTCTCCTTGCCCTTTTGCCCCGCGCTCCCTGTCTTCGTGCTCCGCGTCGGCTTTTCCCTCCGCCCCTTGCGTTTGGTTGGCCTCGGCGTTCGCCCTTTTTTCCCTGTTCCTGCCGTCTCCCCTGCCCCTCTCCCCCCCTGTGCCCTTTTTTCTTGCCCTCCCTTTTGCTCTCCTTGCCCTTTTGCCCCGCGCTCCCTGTCTTCGTGCTCCGCGTCGGCTTTTCCCTCCGCCCCTTGCGTTTGGTTGGCCTCGGCGTTCGCCCTTTTTTCCCTGTTCCTGCCGTCTCCCCTGCCCCTCTCCCCCCCTGTGCCCTTTTTTCTTGCCCTCCCTTTTGCTCTCCTTGCCCTTTTGCCCCGCGCTCCCTGTCTTCGTGCTCCGCGTCGGCTTTTCCCTCCGCCCCTTGCGTTTGGTTGGCCTCGGCGTTCGCCCTTTTTTCCCTGTTCCTGCCGTCTCCCCTGCCCCCTCTCCCCCCCTGTGCCCTTTTTTCTTGCCCTCCCTTTTGCTCTCCTTGCCCTTTTGCCCCGCGCTCCCTGTCTTCGTGCTCCGCGTCGGCTTTTCCCTCCGCCCCTTGCGTTTGGTTGGCCTCGGCGTTCGCCCTTTTTTCCCTGTTCCTGCCGTCTCCCCTGCCCCCTCTCCCCCCCTGTGCCCCTTTTTTCTTGCCCTCCCTTTTGCTCTCCTTGCCCTTTTGCCCCGCGCTCCCTGTCTTCGTGCTCCGCGTCGGCTTTTCCCTCCGCCCCTTGCGTTTGGTTGGCCTCGGCGTTCGCCCTTTTTTCCCTGTTCCTGCCGTCTCCCCTGCCCCTCTCCCCCCCTGTGCCCTTTTTTCTTGCCCTCCCTTTTGCTCTCCTTGCCCTTTTGCCCCGCGCTCCCTGTCTTCGTGCTCCGCGTCGGCTTTTCCCTCCGCCCCTTGCGTTTGGTTGGCCTCGGCGTTCGCCCTTTTTTCCCTGTTCCTGCCGTCTCCCCTGCCCCTCTCCCCCCTGTGCCCTTTTTTCTTGCCCTCCCTTTTGCTCTCCTTGCCCTTTTGCCCCGCGCTCCCTGTCTTCGTGCTCCGCGTCGGCTTTTCCCTCCGCCCCTTGCGTTTGGTTGGCCTCGGCGTTCGCCCTTTTTTCCCTGTTCCTGCCGTCTCCCCTGCCCCTCTCCCCCCTGTGCCCTTTTTCTTGCCCTCCCTTTTGCTCTCCTTGCCCTTTTGCCCCGCGCTCCCTGTCTTCGTGCTCCGCGTCGGCTTTTCCCTCCGCCCCTTGCGTTTGGTTGGCCTCGGCGTTCGCCCTTTTTTCCCTGTTCCTGCCGTCTCCCCTGCCCCTCTCCCCCCTGTGCCCTTTTTTCTTGCCCTCCCTTTTGCTCTCCTTGCCCTTTTGCCCCGCGCTCCCTGTCTTCGTGCTCCGCGTCGGCTTTTCCCTCCGCCCCTTGCGTTTGGTTGGCCTCGGCGTTCGCCCTTTTTTCCCTGTTCCTGCCGTCTCCCCTGCCCCCTCTCCCCCCCTGTGCCCTTTTTTCTTGCCCTCCCTTTTGCTCTCCTTGCCCTTTTGCCCCGCGCTCCCTGTCTTCGTGCTCCGCGTCGGCTTTTCCCTCCGCCCCTTGCGTTTGGTTGGCCTCGGCGTTCGCCCTTTTTTCCCTGTTCCTGCCGTCTCCCCTGCCCCTCTCCCCCCCTGTGCCCTTTTTTCTTGCCCTCCCTTTTGCTCTCCTTGCCCTTTTGCCCCGCGCTCCCTGTCTTCGTGCTCCGCGTCGGCTTTTCCCTCCGCCCCTTGCGTTTGGTTGGCCTCGGCGTTCGCCCTTTTTTCCCTGTTCCTGCCGTCTCCCCTGCCCCCTCTCCCCCCCTGTGCCCTTTTTTCTTGCCCTCCCTTTTGCTCTCCTTGCCCTTTTGCCCCGCGCTCCCTGTCTTCGTGCTCCGCGTCGGCTTTTCCCTCCGCCCCTTGCGTTTGGTTGGCCTCGGCGTTCGCCCTTTTTTCCCTGTTCCTGCCGTCTCCCCTGCCCCTCTCCCCCCCTGTGCCCTTTTTTCTTGCCCTCCCTTTTGCTCTCCTTGCCCTTTTGCCCCGCGCTCCCTGTCTTCGTGCTCCGCGTCGGCTTTTCCCTCCGCCCCTTGCGTTTGGTTGGCCTCGGCGTTCGCCCTTTTTTCCCTGTTCCTGCCGTCTCCCCTGCCCCTCTCCCCCCCTGTGCCCTTTTTTCTTGCCCTCCCTTTTGCTCTCCTTGCCCTTTTGCCCCGCGCTCCCTGTCTTCGTGCTCCGCGTCGGCTTTTCCCTCCGCCCCTTGCGTTTGGTTGGCCTCGGCGTTCGCCCTTTTTTCCCTGTTCCTGCCGTCTCCCCTGCCCCCTCTCCCCCCCTGTGCCCTTTTTCTTGCCCTCCCTTTTGCTCTCCTTGCCCTTTTGCCCCGCGCTCCCTGTCTTCGTGCTCCGCGTCGGCTTTTCCCTCCGCCCCTTGCGTTTGGTTGGCCTCGGCGTTCGCCCTTTTTTCCCTGTTCCTGCCGTCTCCCCTGCCCCTCTCCCCCCCTGTGCCCTTTTTTCTTGCCCTCCCTTTTGCTCTCCTTGCCCTTTTGCCCCGCGCTCCCTGTCTTCGTGCTCCGCGTCGGCTTTTCCCTCCGCCCCTTGCGTTTGGTTGGCCTCGGCGTTCGCCCTTTTTTCCCTGTTCCTGCCGTCTCCCCTGCCCCTCTCCCCCCCTGTGCCCTTTTTTCTTGCCCTCCCTTTTGCTCTCCTTGCCCTTTTGCCCCGCGCTCCCTGTCTTCGTGCTCCGCGTCGGCTTTTCCCTCCGCCCCTTGCGTTTGGTTGGCCTCGGCGTTCGCCCTTTTTTCCCTGTTCCTGCCGTCTCCCCTGCCCCTCTCCCCCCCTGTGCCCTTTTTTCTTGCCCTCCCTTTTGCTCTCCTTGCCCTTTTGCCCCGCGCTCCCTGTCTTCGTGCTCCGCGTCGGCTTTTCCCTCCGCCCCTTGCGTTTGGTTGGCCTCGGCGTTCGCCCTTTTTTCCCTGTTCCTGCCGTCTCCCCTGCCCCTCTCCCCCCCTGTGCCCTTTTTTCTTGCCCTCCCTTTTGCTCTCCTTGCCCTTTTGCCCCGCGCTCCCTGTCTTCGTGCTCCGCGTCGGCTTTTCCCTCCGCCCCTTGCGTTTGGTTGGCCTCGGCGTTCGCCCTTTTTTCCCTGTTCCTGCCGTCTCCCCTGCCCCCTCTCCCCCCCTGTGCCCTTTTTTCTTGCCCTCCCTTTTGCTCTCCTTGCCCTTTTGCCCCGCGCTCCCTGTCTTCGTGCTCCGCGTCGGCTTTTCCCTCCGCCCCTTGCGTTTGGTTGGCCTCGGCGTTCGCCCTTTTTTCCCTGTTCCTGCCGTCTCCCCTGCCCCTCTCCCCCCCTGTGCCCTTTTTTCTTGCCCTCCCTTTTGCTCTCCTTGCCCTTTTGCCCCGCGCTCCCTGTCTTCGTGCTCCGCGTCGGCTTTTCCCTCCGCCCCTTGCGTTTGGTTGGCCTCGGCGTTCGCCCTTTTTTCCCTGTTCCTGCCGTCTCCCCTGCCCCCTCTCCCCCCCTGTGCCCTTTTTTCTTGCCCTCCCTTTTGCTCTCCTTGCCCTTTTGCCCCGCGCTCCCTGTCTTCGTGCTCCGCGTCGGCTTTTCCCTCCGCCCCTTGCGTTTGGTTGGCCTCGGCGTTCGCCCTTTTTTCCCTGTTCCTGCCGTCTCCCCTGCCCCTCTCCCCCCCTGTGCCCTTTTTTCTTGCCCTCCCTTTTGCTCTCCTTGCCCTTTTGCCCCGCGCTCCCTGTCTTCGTGCTCCGCGTCGGCTTTTCCCTCCGCCCCTTGCGTTTGGTTGGCCTCGGCGTTCGCCCTTTTTTCCCTGTTCCTGCCGTCTCCCCTGCCCCTCTCCCCCCCTGTGCCCTTTTTTCTTGCCCTCCCTTTTGCTCTCCTTGCCCTTTTGCCCCGCGCTCCCTGTCTTCGTGCTCCGCGTCGGCTTTTCCCTCCGCCCCTTGCGTTTGGTTGGCCTCGGCGTTCGCCCTTTTTTCCCTGTTCCTGCCGTCTCCCCTGCCCCCTCTCCCCCCCTGTGCCCTTTTTTCTTGCCCTCCCTTTTGCTCTCCTTGCCCTTTTGCCCCGCGCTCCCTGTCTTCGTGCTCCGCGTCGGCTTTTCCCTCCGCCCCTTGCGTTTGGTTGGCCTCGGCGTTCGCCCTTTTTTCCCTGTTCCTGCCGTCTCCCCTGCCCCCTCTCCCCCCCTGTGCCCTTTTTTCTTGCCCTCCCTTTTGCTCTCCTTGCCCTTTTGCCCCGCGCTCCCTGTCTTCGTGCTCCGCGTCGGCTTTTCCCTCCGCCCCTTGCGTTTGGTTGGCCTCGGCGTTCGCCCTTTTTTCCCTGTTCCTGCCGTCTCCCCTGCCCCTCTCCCCCCCTGTGCCCTTTTTTCTTGCCCTCCCTTTTGCTCTCCTTGCCCTTTTGCCCCGCGCTCCCTGTCTTCGTGCTCCGCGTCGGCTTTTCCCTCCGCCCCTTGCGTTTGGTTGGCCTCGGCGTTCGCCCTTTTTTCCCTGTTCCTGCCGTCTCCCCTGCCCCTCTCCCCCCCTGTGCCCTTTTTTCTTGCCCTCCCTTTTGCTCTCCTTGCCCTTTTGCCCCGCGCTCCCTGTCTTCGTGCTCCGCGTCGGCTTTTCCCTCCGCCCCTTGCGTTTGGTTGGCCTCGGCGTTCGCCCTTTTTTCCCTGTTCCTGCCGTCTCCCCTGCCCCCTCTCCCCCCCTGTGCCCTTTTTTCTTGCCCTCCCTTTTGCTCTCCTTGCCCTTTTGCCCCGCGCTCCCTGTCTTCGTGCTCCGCGTCGGCTTTTCCCTCCGCCCCTTGCGTTTGGTTGGCCTCGGCGTTCGCCCTTTTTTCCCTGTTCCTGCCGTCTCCCCTGCCCCTCTCCCCCCCTGTGCCCTTTTTTCTTGCCCTCCCTTTTGCTCTCCTTGCCCTTTTGCCCCGCGCTCCCTGTCTTCGTGCTCCGCGTCGGCTTTTCCCTCCGCCCCTTGCGTTTGGTTGGCCTCGGCGTTCGCCCTTTTTTCCCTGTTCCTGCCGTCTCCCCTGCCCCCTCTCCCCCCCTGTGCCCTTTTTTCTTGCCCTCCCTTTTGCTCTCCTTGCCCTTTTGCCCCGCGCTCCCTGTCTTCGTGCTCCGCGTCGGCTTTTCCCTCCGCCCCTTGCGTTTGGTTGGCCTCGGCGTTCGCCCTTTTTTCCCTGTTCCTGCCGTCTCCCCTGCCCCTCTCCCCCCCTGTGCCCTTTTTTCTTGCCCTCCCTTTTGCTCTCCTTGCCCTTTTGCCCCGCGCTCCCTGTCTTCGTGCTCCGCGTCGGCTTTTCCCTCCGCCCCTTGCGTTTGGTTGGCCTCGGCGTTCGCCCTTTTTTCCCTGTTCCTGCCGTCTCCCCTGCCCCCTCTCCCCCCCTGTGCCCTTTTTTCTTGCCCTCCCTTTTGCTCTCCTTGCCCTTTTGCCCCGCGCTCCCTGTCTTCGTGCTCCGCGTCGGCTTTTCCCTCCGCCCCTTGCGTTTGGTTGGCCTCGGCGTTCGCCCTTTTTTCCCTGTTCCTGCCGTCTCCCCTGCCCCCTCTCCCCCCCTGTGCCCTTTTTTCTTGCCCTCCCTTTTGCTCTCCTTGCCCTTTTGCCCCGCGCTCCCTGTCTTCGTGCTCCGCGTCGGCTTTTCCCTCCGCCCCTTGCGTTTGGTTGGCCTCGGCGTTCGCCCTTTTTTCCCTGTTCCTGCCGTCTCCCCTGCCCCCTCTCCCCCCCTGTGCCCTTTTTTCTTGCCCTCCCTTTTGCTCTCCTTGCCCTTTTGCCCCGCGCTCCCTGTCTTCGTGCTCCGCGTCGGCTTTTCCCTCCGCCCCTTGCGTTTGGTTGGCCTCGGCGTTCGCCCTTTTTTCCCTGTTCCTGCCGTCTCCCCTGCCCCCTCTCCCCCCCTGTGCCCTTTTTTCTTGCCCTCCCTTTTGCTCTCCTTGCCCTTTTGCCCCGCGCTCCCTGTCTTCGTGCTCCGCGTCGGCTTTTCCCTCCGCCCCTTGCGTTTGGTTGGCCTCGGCGTTCGCCCTTTTTTCCCTGTTCCTGCCGTCTCCCCTGCCCCTCTCCCCCCCTGTGCCCTTTTTTCTTGCCCTCCCTTTTGCTCTCCTTGCCCTTTTGCCCCGCGCTCCCTGTCTTCGTGCTCCGCGTCGGCTTTTCCCTCCGCCCCTTGCGTTTGGTTGGCCTCGGCGTTCGCCCTTTTTTCCCTG
The DNA here is from genome assembly GCA_019973975.1 of Trichonephila clavata. Taxonomy (NCBI): domain Eukaryota; kingdom Metazoa; phylum Arthropoda; class Arachnida; order Araneae; family Nephilidae; genus Trichonephila; species Trichonephila clavata. The sequence continues at coordinate 5,565 of BMAO01009759.1, read as the reverse complement.
TTCCTGCCGTCTCCCCTGCCCCTCTCCCCCCTGTGCCCTTTTTTCTTGCCCTCCCTTTTGCTCTCCTTGCCCTTTTGCCCCGCGCTCCCTGTCTTCGTGCTCCGCGTCGGCTTTTCCCTCCGCCCCTTGCGTTTGGTTGGCCTCGGCGTTCGCCCTTTTTTCCCTGTTCCTGCCGTCTCCCCTGCCCCTCTCCCCCCCTGTGCCCTTTTTTCTTGCCCTCCCTTTTGCTCTCCTTGCCCTTTTGCCCCGCGCTCCCTGTCTTCGTGCTCCGCGTCGGCTTTTCCCTCCGCCCTTGCGTTTGGTTGGCCTCGGCGTTCGCCCTTTTTTCCCTGTTCCTGCCGTCTCCCCTGCCCCTCTCCCCCCTGTGCCCTTTTTCTTGCCCTCCCTTTTGCTCTCCTTGCCCTTTTGCCCCGCGCTCCCTGTCTTCGTGCTCCGCGTCGGCTTTTCCCTCCGCCCCTTGCGTTTGGTTGGCCTCGGCGTTCGCCCTTTTTTCCCTGTTCCTGCCGTCTCCCCTGCCCCTCTCCCCCCTGTGCCCTTTTTTCTTGCCCTCCCTTTTGCTCTCCTTGCCCTTTTGCCCCGCGCTCCCTGTCTTCGTGCTCCGCGTCGGCTTTTCCCTCCGCCCTTGCGTTTGGTTGGCCTCGGCGTTCGCCCTTTTTTCCCTGTTCCTGCCGTCTCCCCTGCCCCTCTCCCCCCCTGTGCCCTTTTTTCTTGCCCTCCCTTTTGCTCTCCTTGCCCTTTTGCCCCGCGCTCCCTGTCTTCGTGCTCCGCGTCGGCTTTTCCCTCCGCCCTTGCGTTTGGTTGGCCTCGGCGTTCGCCCTTTTTCCCTGTTCCTGCCGTCTCCCCTGCCCCTCTCCCCCCCTGTGCCCTTTTTTCTTGCCCTCCCTTTTGCTCTCCTTGCCCTTTTGCCCCGCGCTCCCTGTCTTCGTGCTCCGCGTCGGCTTTTCCCTCCGCCCTTGCGTTTGGTTGGCCTCGGCGTTCGCCCTTTTTTCCCTGTTCCTGCCGTCTCCCCTGCCCCTCTCCCCCCTGTGCCCTTTTTTCTTGCCCTCCCTTTTGCTCTCCTTGCCCTTTTGCCCCGCGCTCCCTGTCTTCGTGCTCCGCGTCGGCTTTTCCCTCCGCCCTTGCGTTTGGTTGGCCTCGGCGTTCGCCTTTTTTCCCTGTTCCTGCCGTCTCCCTGCCCCTCTCCCCCCTGTGCCCTTTTTTCTTGCCCTCCTTTTGCTCTCCTTGCCTTTTGCCCCGCGCTCCCTGTCTTCGTGCTCCGCGTCGGCTTTTCCCTCCGCCCTTGCGTTTGGTTGGCCTCGGCGTTCGCCTTTTTTCCCTGTTCCTGCCGTCTCCCCTGCCCTCTCCCCCCTGTGCCCTTTTTTCTTGCCTCCTTTTGCTCTCCTTGCCTTTTGCCCGCGCTCCTGTCTTCGTGCTCCGCGTCGGCTTTTCCTCGCCCTTGCGTTTGGTTGCCTCGGCGTTCGCCTTTTTTCCCTGTTCCTGCCGTCTCCCTGCCCCTCCCCCCTGTGCCCTTTTTCTTGCCCTCCTTTTGCTCTCCTTGCCTTTTGCCCGCGCTCCTGTCTTCGTGCTCCGCGTCGGCTTTTCCTCCGCCCTTGCGTTTGGTTGCCTCGGCGTTCGCCTTTTTCCCTGTTCCTGCGTCTCCCTGCCCTCTCCCCTGTGCCTTTTTTCTTGCCTCCTTTTGCTCTCTTGCCTTTTGCCCGCGCTCCTGTCTTCGTGCTCCGCGTCGGCTTTTCCTCGCCTTGCGTTTGGTTGCCTCGGCGTTCGCCTTTTTTCCCTGTTCCTGCCGTCTCCCCTGCCCTTCCCCTGTGCCTTTTTTCTTGCCTCCTTTTGCTCTCTTGCATTTTGCGCGCTCCTGTTTCGTGCTCGCGTCGGATTTTCCTCAGATTGAGTTTGGTTTGAATAGGAGTTAGAAATTTTTTCCCTGTTCATGACGTCTCCCCTGCCAAATATCCAAAAAATGTGAACATTTTTTTATTGCAATAACTTTTGATCTAATTGAAATTTTGAAAAGCGCTACATGTATTCGTGATCAGCGTCGGATTTTACATAAGAAAATTGAGTTTGGTTGGAATAGGAGTTAGAAATTTTTTCCCTGTTCATGACGTCTCCCTGCCAAATATCCAAAAAATGTGAAATTTTTTATTGCAATAACTTTTGATCTAATTGAAATTTTGAAAAGCGCTACATGTATTCGTGATCAGCGTCGGATTTTACATAAGAAAATTGAGTTTGGTTGGAATAGGAGTTAGAAATTTTTTCCCTGTTCATGACGTCTCCCTGCCAAATATCCAAAAAATGTGAAATTTTTTATTGCAATAACTTTTGATCTAATTGAAATTTTGAAAAGCGCTACATGTATTCGTGATCAGCGTCGGATTTTACATAAGAAAATTGAGTTTGGTTGGAATAGGAGTTAGAAATTTTTTCCCTGTTCATGACGTCTCCCTGCCAAATATCCAAAAAATGTGAAATTTTTTATTGCAATAACTTTTGATCTAATTGAAATTTTGAAAAGCGCTACATGTATTCGTGATCAGCGTCGGATTTTAAATAAGAAAATTGAGTTTGGTTGGAATAGGAGTTAGAAATTTTTTCCCTGTTCATGACGTCTCCCCTGCCAAATATCCAAAAAATGTGAAATTTTTTATTGCAATAACTTTTGATCTAATTGAAATTTTGAAAAGCGCTACATGTATTCGTGATCAGCGTCGGATTTTACATAAGAAAATTGAGTTTGGTTGGAATAGGAGTTAGAAATTTTTTCCCTGTTCATGACGTCTCCCCTGCCAAATATCCAAAAAATGTGAAATTTTTTATTGCAATAACTTTTGATCTAATTGAAATTTTGAAAAGCGCTACATGTATTCGTGATCAGCGTCGGATTTTACATAAGAAAATTGAGTTTGGTTGGAATAGGAGTTAGAAATTTTTTCCCTGTTCATGACGTCTCCCTGCCAAATATCCAAAAAATGTGAAATTTTTTATTGCAATAACTTTTGATCTAATTGAAATTTTGAAAAGCGCTACATGTATTCGTGATCAGCGTCGGATTTTACATAAGAAAATTGAGTTTGGTTGGAATAGGAGTTAGAAATTTTTTCCCTGTTCATGACGTCTCCCTGCCAAATATCCAAAAATGTGAAATTTTTTATTGCAATAACTTTTGATCTAATTGAAATTTTGAAAAGCGCTACATGTATTCGTGATCAGCGTCGGATTTTACATAAGAAAATTGAGTTTGGTTGGAATAGGAGTTAGAAATTTTTTCCCTGTTCATGACGTCTCCCTGCCAAATATCCAAAAAATGTGAAATTTTTTATTGCAATAACTTTTGATCTAATTGAAATTTTGAAAAGCGCTACATGTATTCGTGATCAGCGTCGGATTTTACATAAGAAAATTGAGTTTGGTTGGAATAGGAGTTAGAAATTTTTTCCCTGTTCATGACGTCTCCCCTGCCAAATATCCAAAAAATGTGAAATTTTTTATTGCAATAACTTTTGATCTAATTGAAATTTTGAAAAGCGCTACATGTATTCGTGATCAGCGTCGGATTTTACATAAGAAAATTGAGTTTGGTTGGAATAGGAGTTAGAAATTTTTTCCCTGTTCATGACGTCTCCCCTGCCAAATATCCAAAAAATGTGAAATTTTTTATTGCAATAACTTTTGATCTAATTGAAATTTTGAAAAGCGCTACATGTATTCGTGATCAGCGTCGGATTTTACATAAGAAAATTGAGTTTGGTTGGAATAGGAGTTAGAAATTTTTTCCCTGTTCATGACGTCTCCCCTGCCAAATATCCAAAAAATGTGAAATTTTTTATTGCAATAACTTTTGATCTAATTGAAATTTTGAAAAGCGCTACATGTATTCGTGATCAGCGTCGGATTTTACATAAGAAAATTGAGTTTGGTTGGAATAGGAGTTAGAAATTTTTTCCCTGTTCATGACGTCTCCCCTGCCAAATATCCAAAAAATGTGAAATTTTTTATTGCAATAACTTTTGATCTAATTGAAATTTTGAAAAGCGCTACATGTATTCGTGATCAGCGTCGGATTTTACATAAGAAAATTGAGTTTGGTTGGAATAGGAGTTAGAAATTTTTTCCCTGTTCATGACGTCTCCCCTGCCAAATATCCAAAAAATGTGAAATTTTTTATTGCAATAACTTTTGATCTAATTGAAATTTTGAAAAGCGCTACATGTATTCGTGATCAGCGTCGGATTTTACATAAGAAAATTGAGTTTGGTTGGAATAGGAGTTAGAAATTTTTTCCCTGTTCATGACGTCTCCCCTGCCAAATATCCAAAAAATGTGAAATTTTTTATTGCAATAACTTTTGATCTAATTGAAATTTTGAAAAGCGCTACATGTATTCGTGATCAGCGTCGGATTTTACATAAGAAAATTGAGTTTGGTTGGAATAGGAGTTAGAAATTTTTTCCCTGTTCATGACGTCTCCCCTGCCAAATATCCAAAAAATGTGAAAATTTTTTATTGCAATAACTTTTGATCTAATTGAAATTTTGAAAAGCGCTACATGTATTCGTGATCAGCGTCGGATTTTACATAAGAAAATTGAGTTTGGTTGGAATAGGAGTTAGAAATTTTTTCCCTGTTCATGACGTCTCCCTGCCAAATATCCAAAAAATGTGAAATTTTTTATTGCAATAACTTTTGATCTAATTGAAATTTTGAAAAGCGCTACATGTATTCGTGATCAGCGTCGGATTTTACATAAGAAAATTGAGTTTGGTTGGAATAGGAGTTAGAAATTTTTTCCCTGTTCATGACGTCTCCCCTGCCAAATATCCAAAAAATGTGAAATTTTTTATTGCAATAACTTTTGATCTAATTGAAATTTTGAAAAGCGCTACATGTATTCGTGATCAGCGTCGGATTTTACATAAGAAAATTGAGTTTGGTTGGAATAGGAGTTAGAAATTTTTTCCCTGTTCATGACGTCTCCCCTGCCAAATATCCAAAAAATGTGAAATTTTTTATTGCAATAACTTTTGATCTAATTGAAATTTTGAAAAGCGCTACATGTATTCGTGATCAGCGTCGGATTTTACATAAGAAAATTGAGTTTGGTTGGAATAGGAGTTAGAAATTTTTTCCCTGTTCATGACGTCTCCCCTGCCAAATATCCAAAAAATGTGAAATTTTTTATTGCAATAACTTTTGATCTAATTGAAATTTTGAAAAGCGCTACATGTATTCGTGATCAGCGTCGGATTTTACATAAGAAAATTGAGTTTGGTTGGAATAGGAGTTAGAAATTTTTTCCCTGTTCATGACGTCTCCCCTGCCAAATATCCAAAAAATGTGAAATTTTTTATTGCAATAACTTTTGATCTAATTGAAATTTTGAAAAGCGCTACATGTATTCGTGATCAGCGTCGGATTTTACATAAGAAAATTGAGTTTGGTTGGAATAGGAGTTAGAAATTTTTTCCCTGTTCATGACGTCTCCCCTGCCAAATATCCAAAAAATGTGAAATTTTTTATTGCAATAACTTTTGATCTAATTGAAATTTTGAAAGAGCTACATTGTATTCG
>BMAO01009758.1:0-22764 GCA_019973975.1 Trichonephila clavata | reverse complement strand
AAAGAATAAACGCACCCAAAATATTGCCATTATTTGGCTCTTCCAGTTACGGGAGTGTGAGAAATTGTGTATATGTCACTAACGTTCGCGCTAGAATCGCCACGGATAGCATCTTGTAAACAAACACAGTGGCTTCTGTTAGTAATGCATTAAGTTTATATTATTAATTTTTGTTTTCATTTAATGAAAATAATTCTAGTCAGATAGGCTAGAACAAATGCAAAAAGAGGAAAAGAGTTTCGTGAAAGAAAAAAAAAAGCAAAACTAGCAGCAATTCCTGGCGAAGTCTATATATCACCAGGTAGTTCTGTCGCAGCTTTATTATCTTTATCCATAAAGTTTTACTGCTGTACACATCAGAGGCTGCTGCAATCATTGGATCCGATGATGATAAAAAGCCGATTATCTTAACTGGAGACTTTAATGTTAATTTTGCTTCAGAAGAAGCAAAGCCACTCACATTGAACTCTTGAAACGGAGACTGAATTTGACAATGAATACTGATTCTAGAGAAGGAAAAACAATACGCGGAACCACGATTGATGCAGTTTTCTCACATTTTCTTGATTGACTAAAATCGAGGAATTTTATATCCTACTTTAGTTACCACACACCTATTGTGTCTTTCTTGGGAAATGATCATGCAGACAATTGAGTAAAAATATTTTCATTCAATAAATGAAGTTCGAATTTTATTTGATTAATCTCAGCAGTTTAATATAATTAGATCTGTTTCTGCATTTACGGCCAACGTCGCCAAAGAAGGTTCACTTCTATCGCGTGGCTTTCCACGTTCTTTTTTTTAACAGTATGTTGAAGCGAAAACCGAAACTAGAAAACTAGACGCCTGCATTTAGCTCGTTCATTTATTTTGCTGACTTCTAGAATTTTGAATGGCTTTTTCTTAGGTTTTCTTTTTTACGGTAATCGAGTCTTTAAAATCAATGTAAATTTTATTTGAAATATCAATCTTTTTTTAATATCAATGTAAAGTTCTGAAACTTTTTATGATTGCTTTGTATAACATGTCCTTGATGATTCTGTGCATGGAATAAATTTATAAAAGTTAATAGTTATTTTTTTAAAAAAATCGTTCGAATTAGAAATAGTTATTTACTTTTATTTATGTGCCCGGCAGGAAAAAAAATGTGAAAATAAGACTTTCAAGATTAATACCAATACCATGCACAGAATTAAAAGGTACACTTCTAAGAATTTGGGTAAAAAATTGGTCTAAAATATTTAAATTTGTAAAAATAGTAAAAATTTAAAATGTTGAAATATTTTTAAAAATATAAAATTTAAAATAATTGTTTATCTGAAAATGGCATTTTACTTCTGAAATGATATTTCCTATATGTTCAAATAGGTTGGGGGGGGGGGGCATGTAAACATTTTCATATAGAAACTTACATTTTTTTTTTAAAAAAATTATGTACAAGGAACCACGTCCTCTTTTAATTTGGTTTTCATCTTGCCACATTCTAGTTTCTTTGTTTTGATTTTTCAGTTTTTCTTTAAATATTTCTCGTTCCCCTATAAAATCATTAAATAACGGTATATTCTCTTTTATTCTTTAATTCCATTAGAATTCATTATTTATTAGAAGTACGGGTAAAAAATATTTTTTTTTACTTACTATACAATAAAGTACATTTAAACACGAAAACACTTTAGACGAAGTATCGGAAAACACGAAATAATACAACAGTCCCGACAAAAAAGTATGTATTATTATGCATTTTTCTTTTAACACGAAATGAAAATCGTTTAACAAGAAAATATTTTTTTTCTGGGTATGAATAAATTACGAAAAACACCAGCTGCGCGGAGGCGAGATTTAAGAGGGGTATGAAATGAAAGACAGGTGGGTTTCATTTGTTTCATTGCAAAGAGACTAACTTGACTTTGCAACACCCTCGGGATAATCTGTGGAACGAGCCAATTTTGTTTAATTAAGCTACTTTCAGCTTCACCCTACAAACGCCTCACTAAAAATTCATCTCTCATCAGTTGGCTTCGGAATTCGGTGACAAGTATATTCACAAGTTTCGGTGACAAGTTTTTATTCACTGTGTGAATAAAAATCAACGAGTTTGTGTGTGTGTGGTTCAAGGTTCTTTTTCTTCTTTTTTCTTTTTCCGATTTTAGAAGAATTTTTTTACAAGCGCAAGGGAAAGCAAACTGTTTCACATCACTTTAATTGAAGATGGAGCTTTTAAGGCTGTTAATAAAAGACAGAAAACGGAAATTTTAAGATTTGGTATGCTAAATTTTGTAATAAATTTCCTAAAGTTCTTTTGAATGTTTATGTTTCATTGATTTTGATTGAACATGCTATGTACATGAAATGTACTCAAATAAACTTAGTTTTGTTGAATTTCGCTTTTCTTTTTTGCAATATTTTTTCCATGAAATTTTTTTAACACTAAAAAATATTTCAGTCCCTTTGTCGTGTTAAGTAATTTCACTGTATTTATATTTTTTAATCATAGATCTACAAATCTACATCTTCCGCGCGATGTTTAATATTTTTGCTATCAGAATATTGAACCTTCAGAATAAAATTTTACTTCCTTATCCATTCGAATAAATTTTATAGATCAAACATGCAAGTCACAGAAACACGTGAGCTATCAAACAGAAAAAGTTACGAAACACATGAAATGTCAAATTCTGAATTTCCTTAAACATGCCATATTCGTGATCTTCCTTACCATAAACTTTTTTTGTTTTCCCATGCATCTATAACGTTCATATAAATTTTGAGGAAAATTTTACTTGAATTTTTGGTAAAACTAAAAAAAAAAAGAATTTTTAACAAGTCATAAATGCTGTTCCATTTAACCAAACGATTTTTTTTTTTTTTTTGTATAATTGAATGCATCTTTGTTATAAAGAAATTTGTAACTATATTTTCTACTAATTTTCTCTGCAATGAGGTCGATTCATCACTTGAGGGCACTGCGATCGTTTGACCATCATCAGGTGATCATCAAAGTGCGATCAAATAAACAATAACAACTGATCGTATTGTTGTTGTGCGCTAACTTTCGAATTTGCTTACAGATTTTTTTTTGTATTCTTTGAAGTTTTTTTGTACTCTAAATATTTTTAATATATTTTCTAGTCTTTTGCTTTTTGTAGTAATTAAATATATACATAGTTTTAGTTTATAGTATTAGATTTAATATTAGTTTATACTTCTGTTCTTTGACTTCGTGTCTTGTGTTTTTGTATACTTTTAAGCTTAGTAATTAGTTTGTCAGCCACATTGTGTTCCAAAAAATTATGGATCATTCAATTGAACAAAATCCTGTATACCTAAAAATTAAGTATTGAAGTGTAGAACGGGAGGGGGGGGGGGCACTTGATGATGCCAATTTTTTTGGCGACCGGAATCGATCGCCAAGCAACTTAATTTGTTCCGAGAATTTACGAATTGTAATTTTGCACTAAAAATAGAAATACTAATGTGAAATTTAAGAAAAATATTTATAAAGCTATCAGTAATGCATATAAAAATATAAATTATTTGCTTTTTTATGTTAAAGGAAAGAAAGGATTTCATTTTGTTATATGACAGTATATGCAGCTCCGAAAATGCCACCAAAATACTCAGTCAAATCAAACACGAATGAAACACGTGGCTATTTGTTTAACTCACCATTATGACGATGATTTATGACGTCAGATGAATCGAGTCCATTGTATTATAATAACGAAATCTATGTTAAGGAATATAAAATGACTAGCTGTTACCCGCCGCTTCGCTGGGTATTTCATGATGTTTTATAAAATTTTACTGCTTATATATATGTATAAATTATTGATATCTAAGTCCTAGCATTAAGAATTCGATTGAATTGAAAAATATACTTATACCTGTAACTGTCACCTGTTGATACAAAAAAAGGGCAGAACTCATCTAATTTGTGTTTTCTAAAAATCTCTAAAATTGAAGCATAGAATGATGCTTGCTCTTTCGTAACTCAAAAAACCAAGTGGATTCCCGCAAAACCAATTTTCGGTGGATCTCTACTCCGTAAATCAAACATGGAAGCCAAATTTCAAGTCTAAATCTAACAGAAAAAAGCAAAAGTTTTACTATCAATATCCCCGTAATCCCGTTGAGAGCCGTTTTCCAAAATTACCGCTCTTAGCGGATTTCAACTCAACAAAAGAAAAATGCAAACCAAATTTCATTATTATAGTCCTTGTAGCTCGAAAAAAGTAATTTTTTTTTTGTCAATACGTCCCAGTAACCCCTGCAACCCCCAGAACTTGATTTGCTTAAAATTTATTCTTAGTGGATCCCTATTCAACAAAAGAAACATGCTTAACAAATTTCAAGTATTTGGGTCTAACAATTAAAAACAGGAATTTTTTTCTGTAACTCCTCTTGACCCCTCGCAAACATCTTTGGGGTCAATTTTCATTTTACTCTTTGTTAGAGGAACTCTATTTCATGAAAGGAACATGCCTACCAATTTTCAAGCAGGATGATCAAGTGGTTTAAAAATGGAAATATTTATCGATTACGCCTCTTAATCTCCCGAAATTAAACTTGGTAGTTGATATTCGCGAAACCCATTTTGTAGCGGTTCTCTACTTAACGAAAGGAATCTGCTTATCAAATTTCAAGACTGTACGTCTAACAGTTTAAAAATGGGGATAATTGTCTATAACGCCACTTGAGCCCCCGCAACGCCACTTCTGGGTCTGTTTTCACAAAACCCATTTTGTAGGGGAATTGCACTCTATGAAAGGAATCTGCTTATCAAAATTTGAAAGACTGTGCGTCCAATTAATTAAAAATGCAAAAAAATTATCAATAACGCCCCTTGAACCCCCGCAACACCACCTAGGGTCGATTTTCACAAAACACATTTTGCAGTGTATTTCTATCCTATGAGAGGAATCTGCTAACCAAATTTCAAGACTGTGAGTCTAATAGTTTAAAAAAAGAAATAATTATTTATATCTGCCCTTAACCCCCGCAACAACCCCCCCCCCTCCTCAATTTTCTCCAAACCCGTTTTGTAGCGGATATTTACTCCATGAAAGAAACATTCCTACCAATTTTCAAGCAGGTAGGTCAAATAGTTTAAAAACGAAAATATTTATCTCTTACGCCACTTATTCCCCTGCAACGCCACTTAGAGGTCTGTTTTCACAAAACCTTCCTATAGCTGATCTCTACTCTATGAAAGAAATCTCTTTATCAATATAAAGACTGTGCGTCTAATAGTTTAAAAATGGAAATAATTATCTATAACGCCCCTTAAGTCCCCTCAACGCCACTTGGGAGCAATTTTCACGAAACCCATTTTTAGCGTATCTCTACCCTATGAGAGGAATCTGCTTACTAAGTTTCAAGACTGTACGTCTAATAACTTAAAAATCGAAATTTATATCGCCCCTTAAACCCCCCGCCCCCTTAACACCCCTTGGGGATCAATTTTCCCAAAACCCATTTTGTAGCGGATATTTACTCCATGAAAGAAACTTACCTACCAATTTTCAAGCAGGTAGGTGAAGTAGTTTAAAAACGGATATATTTATCTATTACGCCCCTTACTCCCCGCAACGCCACTTAGAAGTCTGTTTTCACAAAACCCGTTTTGTAACTGATCATTATTCTACGAAAGGAATCTATATATCAAATTTAAAGAGAGTGCGTCTAATAGTTTAAAAATGGAAATAATTATCTATAACGCCCCCTAAGCCCCTGCAACGCCACTTGGGGGTCGATTTTCAGCAAACTCATTTTGTAGCGGATCTCTACTCTCTGAAAGGAATCCGCTTACCCAATTTCAAGATTGTACATCAAGTAGTTTAAGCATGGAAGCATTTATTATTAAACCCCTTAACCCCCCGTAACTCCCCTTGTGTTTCGAATTTCGGAAAATCCTTTCTTAGCTGATGTCTACTCTATCAAAGTAACATGTCTACCAAATTTCAAGTCTGTAGGTTGAATAGTTCCAGAGATTTCGTGATAGTCAGTCAGTCAGTCAGTCAGTCAGTCAGTCAGTCAGTCAGTCAGTCAGTCAGTGAGTGAGTGAGTCGCTTTTTCTCCTTTATATATAAGATTATCGACTGAAAAAAATAGTAGAATAATAAAAAACAATAGTAAGTTACTAAATATCAAAATCTAAACTCTCCATTTTATAAATTTAGCTTCACACGTGGTATTGAGATAACACTTCCAAAGTTAAATAAATGCATTTCAACATTTTCTCAACCAATAACAACTATTATTTTACAACCCCTAAAACCAGGGATGGGCAACTGTTTTGGTTCAAGTGCGACATTGTGGACGCGGAAAGATATCGGAGGACCGATGATTTTTGATTGCATTCATTAGTTAACTTTAAATCTCAGAAAAGGTATATGAATTGTACCGAAAAATGCATAAATTTATGTTAAATAAAATAGTGGCAGTTTTATTCCATGTACTTGGTGTGTTGATGATATTTCATATTTATAGCAGCAAGCGCATTTAATTTTAGAATAAGTTTAATGACACAAATGTATTCTATCACACTTTTTTATAATTTGCTTGTTGAAATTCTTATCACAGCTTGCAAGTAAATGTCAGCCAACTTGCATCTATATCTGCTCTTGTTAAATTATGCAAGAAAAACTTGACTTTCAAATATATCCTTCCTTCTTCGGTGGCTCGACAGCCCAGGGTGGCCTTAGCCTTCTCAAGAAGCCTTTTCTAAGCCAGTCTTCTTCCTGCTAGTGTTCTCCAATTCTTAGTTCTCAGAACTAGATCTTTTTCTAGGCCTCAATCCATCCAAGATTTCTCCTTCCCTTCCTTCGTGTACCAATTGGTTGGGCATTGAAGACTTTTTTAGTGGTGCAGCCTTTGTCCATTTTGACAACGTGACCTGCCCATTTAATTCGTTGTATTTTGATGAAGTTAACGATATCAGATTCTTTAGGTGATTGATAGAGCTCGAAATTTGATCTTCTTCGCCACATTCTGTTTTCCTGAATTCCTCCAAAAATAAGTCTTAAAATCTTCCTTTTGTAAAAAATTATCATGTTCTCATCTGTTCGAGCTTGGACCAAATTTCACAAGTTAATACTGATCTTAAAAGGCTTTTATACAATAGAACCTGTTCGAGCATGCGCAATGGGCGCCGCCTGGCGGTGATTAAATGTATTAAGAAAACGAGAGTTGAGTTTTCTCAGAGTGTGTGGGGGAGGTCAGACGAGCGAGAGCAAGAATTACGGTGCCCATCGCAGTGTTCCGACATACGCCCCGAGAAACAAAGAAAGAAGAGAAATAAAGATGTTTGTCACCAACGCAGTCTGATTTCTGAGAGAGAGAGAGAGAGAGAGAAACACATAGGGACCATTCCCCAACAGAACCTTTGTTTTTCTTTTGTCGATTTCATATAGTTTCTTACTCCATTAAGACATCTTTAGCCATAGTAATTCTCTTTTTTTTTTATTTCAGTAGTATAATTGTTTCTATTGTTAATTTCCGAACCTAAATAAGTGAAACTGTCAACAACTTCAAAGTTATACTCTTTAATTTTAAAGTGGAAATTGTTAAAACATGATTAGGTGCAAGGCATGTATTTGGTCTTATTCTCATTGATTTTCAGTCCCATCCTGAGGACCTCTTTCTCTAAAGATAAGAAGGCTTGCCTTAGTGCGGTGGGTGCTTCTCAAATATATATGGACTCAAATATAGAGAAAATTTTCTGTCTGTTTGATTCCCTGACTGTCCTGGAGGGACAAAAAAAAAAACTCTTGGTGGTCCGCAATCTACTATTTGTTCATCCTTGACTTTCGCTAATTTATGTCATACCTCATTCAACAATTATACTCACCGTCATCTGTATTATTCATCAGAGAAATTGCAAAACATCATTGTTAAATCAGCTCTTTCTATTTCCCAAATAAGTGTATTATATATCAATTTTACACTTTATTTTGCTCCTAATATATTAATTTACTCAAAAGGTTATTAACCCCTTCCCAGATTTTCCCGAGCCGAGCTCGGGCATTCGAAACGTACCATCCTTGCTCATCCCGAGTGTAGCTCGGGTACTGTGAAAATTTAAACAGTGCAATCAATCTTTCCCAAATTATTTTATATAAAGCTCTTAAGGTTTTGAAAAATTAAAAAGTTCCACTCGCTGGAATTTTCTGCAAAAAGAGGACGTCCTTCTGCTGTGTCCTCCAACTATTTCTTACTACCGTAAAATCCGGCGCATAACGCGCAGCTATACTTTCAAGCCGCATTATTTAAAATTTTTAAGTATATTCGTTGTATGACACGCACCTCCTTTTTTATAGGAAGGAACATGAAATGTGTGTGTTCCAGTGGCGCACACAAGGGGGAAGTCCTGGAAGTCCGGACTCCCCCCCCAAATGCCCTTGATTTTTTTCCGATTATTATAATTCTACGTATATAGTACTTAAAATTAATTAAGTATTTGTTTTTAATAGTTAATTTTATTAATTAACGCCAATTATTTAATAATTAATTAATTTTTTACTGTTTTTTGTTCCCGAAAATCGACAAAATTAAAAGAATATGTTGGACAGCGTCTTGAAACATGATACGAGAACAGTGATCTTTCGACCTTGGACTCCCCCCCCCTTGAAAAATTCCTGTGTGCGCTACTGTTGTGTACAATCCTCTTATGTTTTGAAATAATTTATTGTAGATATTATCTACTAGAGTAGCTATACCTGAGTAGGCCCTGCATCAAAATTCCTTGGGGGCCCTTTTTTAGAAAATAAAAATGATCGCATTAATAAAACTCTTTTGAAAGTGTTAAAATTTTGCACATGTGTGGACCCCTGTAGCTTAGGGGCCCCGTATCATTGATACGGCGGCAGTCACACCCCTGGTATTATACCTAGAATCTGAAAAAAATAGCATACCGTAAAAGCCAGCGTATAATGCGCACTTTAACACAAAAATTAAGATCGAAATTTACGGGTGCGCTTTATACGCCGAGTATAAAAATTAGAGTTTGGAAAAGGAAAAAAGATGAACATAGAAAAAAATAAACTCCACATATATTAAAAAATACTGTTTTTTTTTTTTTTTTTTTTTTAAGAAATGACATTTCTTATGAACTTAAAGGATTGTATTTCTTGAAATATACTATTTTTTCAAAAGCCTGCAATAATACCTCTAATAAATGACTTCAAAACAAACGAGCATTGTATACGTACATTTCAAGTTTCTTTGTAAAAAGGGGGCATGTGTGTTATACGGCGAATGTATCCTTAAAATTAAAAATTGCAGCTCTAAAGTATGGTTGCGCATTATATGGCGGTGCGCGTTTTCGCCGGATTTTACGGTATATCTAGAACTACAGCATTTTAAGTTCATTAGGTATGTGTCATTTGTTTTTAATAAACAGTGTTCCAATCTATGTAGAAGACTAATTTTTTAATTCTCATCTCTTCTCTTTACTTTTATGGCTATTATTTTTATATCCGGCGTATAACGCTCATCCGTGAATTTCGGTCTTATTTTTTGTGTTAAAAGTGCGCGTTATACGCTGGCTTTTACGGTAATTTCTTACATGCTGGGGAGTAAACATGTTATATCATTCGATACACAAACTTAATAAAAAAAATTGTTTTCATCTTGTATGAGAAATTTTTACTGGATATTAAACGTACAGGACATTAGGATCGATGTTTTGATTTCATCTCTTTGAAGAAATCCACGACAGAGTTGAAACTTCCTTTTTAGACGACCGCATTCCTGTAGAATTAATGATGTTCCCATTATTCTTGAAAGAAGAAGGAGGATTTATATAAACCAGTAGGAAAGAAATTTAAAGATAATTTGTTTCAAATTAAGAAAAAAAAAACCCGAAGAACTTCTTTAAAGTACATTTAGGTACCGTAAAATCCGAAGTACTAGTAGGATTCAAAAGTTCCTGTACTGAGCCTATAACGTGGAAAATTTTTGCAGTAGAGCGGCTGCAGTAACATTTCTGTGTGTGTGTGTTATTCCATTTTCCCCTTTTCTAAAAAAGTTTGTTCCAAATCACGTGGTCTGTAAGCCTCCACGGTGTCATATTTTGTAGGCGGATGTGCATTTAGTCGTTGGCGATTAAAAGAAATGGCGTTTGTTGAGTGGACAATGGATATTAATTATTGTGTTCGTTTGGAAAAAAGTGCTACGAAAAATTTTGAAGCAGGTGTTAGGCTGTGATACATTATCGCAAACGCAAGCTTTAGCGTGGCATCGACGTTTCAGAGAAGGCAAAGAAAATGTCGAAGACGACAAAAGCTCTGGACGTCTGTAGACTTCTCACGCCGCTGAAAACATCGAAAAGGTTTCTGCGGTGGAATGTAAGTTTTAAAACAATAGCAGAATCATTTGGGATAGGCTACATGTCAATGGATACTGATTTAGGATCTTAACATGCATAAGGTGTGTCAACATATCCTTCACCCCTCATGTTAAACGAAGACCAATCTGCAGATGAAATTAAAAGTGCATCGCAGACTGAATTAAAGGATATGGCTAAAAATGGTTTTCAAAAATGTTTCGATGACTTTTACAAGCCATGGCAAAAGTGTGTTGTTACTCAAGGGTCTTATTTCGAAGGATGATGTGTTTAAGCAGTTTAATTGGTATTATTTGTTAAGTTATAGACTCAGTCCGGGAACTTTTGAATCTTACTACATATAAAGCGCACCAATACTGTCGGGATTTGCATTTTTTAATTTGTAGGTATATTCACCGATAACGCGCAGCCCCTTTTTGGCGAAGGAACCCAAAAAGGTACAAGTACGCAATGCTTTTATGTTTTGAAATCATTTATTCGATGTATTATTCAAGGATTTTTAAGAAATAGTAAGCTTCTAGAATTACAATCATTTAAGTTCATTATTTCATTTATTTTAAACAAACAGTATTCCGATCAATGTAGAAGTTAAACTTTTTTCATGCTCATCTCTTTTTTGTTTATTTGTATGTATTTGAACCTACACACACACACACACACATACCCGGCGTATAATGCGCCTCAATGTCTTATTTTTTGTGTTAAAAGTGCGTTTTATAAGCCAGATTTTACGGTAATAACGAATAAAGTGGTAAATGTACAATAAAATGCTGGTAATGGTTATATGTATAAAATAAATTGTCTTTTTTTAAAGATCTGCTGTTATTACAAATACTTCATTTTCTTTCCCATGACTTTTAGATATTTAAAAAAAAACATACGCATTCAATTATTTTGGATTTTAATCCAATAGGAATGTGCAGCGACTTTTTGTTTAAAATTTTACTCTTCAAGAAGTCATTTTCTTTCGAACTTAAGTTCTCTAAGATGACCGACTTCCTTTGGAACCGTGATTTTGAAAAAGAGCACAAATGGATGATTTTTTTTTTCATATTTAGTGTCAGTTGAATTAGAATTTGCATATGAGATTGTCCTAAGAATATTATTACAAAAAAAAAAAAAAAAAAACTAAGACCATTTTTTTGTGTGTGCAAAAAATGAAGAAAAAATGACATAGTTCAAAACAACATCCTTTTATATAAGAAATGCTTCTATAACAATAATATTTTGCCTTTTATTTTGCTAGGATTTCTATACCAAGCCTGAACTATGAGTTTCGGAAAATTCACATTAATTTCAGAATTACAATCAATTAAAATAATAAAATGGGTGTTTTTTATTTAATATTCTCTACTCTGAACTAAACTGAACTCAGTGGTGTAACAACCCATGAAGGTCAAGGCCTTCTGTGCCTATCGCAGTTTTCGTGACCTTAGGAGTTGGAGTGGATGTTTCGGTCAAGTAGTCAGTCTGACGTTAAACCCCAGTGTTCAGTTCCCAAGCAAGCTTCGTACTCATTTATCGACCCACTAAAGGGATGAAAAACTGAGTCGACTTTGCCCAACCCGGTATTTGAACCGCGAAACTGATGCGTGGAAACGCGATGCATTACCACTCAGTCACTGAGCTTCCCTACTATGATATAATGAAATATGAACAAATGCACTTCTAAAGAACATATTTCAAAAATCATATAATTCAGGTTCTGTATAGAAGTCTTAGCTATACATAGATAAAATATTATTAATATAGAAGCCTTTCCCATAAAAGGAGAATTTTTGAAAAGATGTTATTCTTTCTTCATTTTTTGCCACAATTACATTGAGTTTTTTCTTATAATAATATTCTTAAAACAGTTTTATTGGTATATTCTAATTCAACTGACACTTAAAGATTAAAAAAAAAATTATTCATTTATACGCTTTTTCAAAATCACGGATCCTAATGTAGTCAGTCACCTTAAAGTGTTCTGAAAAGAAGAAAATTAATTTTATGCGGTATACAGAATGACAAAAAATTTAATTCAATAGATTTCTTAAAGCATAGGAAGGAGGTCTCCTATTTTTGTCTCCTGACTTTCAATTTTTTCCTCCACAATCAAGATTCTTCACAGACATACTTGGAAGATAAAATACGTCAGGTTGTTTGGACATTCCCATAAAATTGTCATTATTTTCCTTCCTTTTAATTATTATTTGTTTTTCACAACTCCTTTTTAAAGCTCTGAGCGATGTCGTATTTGCAGGAAGACCGATGTGTGTTTCATGTGCTGCTGCTGCTCCCTCGAAGTTACAAAACAAGTAAATTCAGCACACAATGTACTAAAACCAGTAACTTTTCGCTTGTTACAATTTTACCTTATACAAGATACACTCAGATCGATATTGCACGAAAAACCAGCGCATGCGTAGTCGCTCTGATATTACTACTTCCCAGTTCCTCCCTAATGCAGGGTACAACCATGCATTCCACAGACCAAGGCTGCTTAACCTTTTCATCGCCACGGACAGGTCAATGTTTAATCGTTCTACCGCTGAAAGGGGGGGGGGAGCGTTGATTGTTTATATTTTAAATGTTTTGATTTTATAATTTTAATTTTATTATTTTTCAATATGTCTTCAGAAAAATGTACAGAAACTCCAAAAAAGAAAATAAAATGCTTTAATATGGGGAAAAAAAAATTTCCATGGGAAAGTCGCACTGTCCACACCACGGTAAATAAAACAGAAAAAAGTGAAAATCTTTTGACACGAAATTGAGAAAAACTTGAAATAGTGTTTCTTGTCAAAAGAATTTCGTGTAAAAGGGTATTGCAAATATATATATATATATATATATATATTTAACAAAATTAAATTTATAAGAGTACATTTAATTTTCATTGATATATATATGCAGGTATTTAAGGTATCCGATTAACCCAAAATTGTGAATTTTGCCAAAAATTGAGAAATTTTTTTATGTGATTTTATTTTATAGGCCATCTTTTATTAGTTTTATAAAAATACCGAGTTTATTATTTTCCGTTCACTAGAACAAAAACTACAAGTGTTTTAGTAAAAGCCGATGTCATTACTTTAAGCAACATGTTATACTTTAAAACGCGTTTTACTCGAAATGTGATTTTTTGAAAATACTCATACAAAGACAGCGATTGTTCAAAAATTTTTGAAAATAATTAACTGAAATTTCTTTTGTATGTTCTGTAAGAAAGTAGAAGTGTTTTAACTTTCAGATTTATCAATCACTGTTTTATTACAAAATTTACAGTCCCTTATGTGAATATAATCACTGTTATTTTAAGCAATTTCATATAACAACTAGATAAAGTGCTCTAGTTTTAAAAAAAATTAAAGTATCTCTTATCCTGAAGGTAATTTCAAAAATGAATAACATATCAACACATCAGAATTAAAAATTTTAAAATTCCTTCATAAACTTTTGGTACAGAATGGGCAGCGTTTATGTTATTTTTTGTCAATTTTTACCCATTTTTTCCCATTTTAGTGATATATAATAATTTCTTTTTATATTCTTAATTTTTGCATATTTTTCTTAAAATGTACTAAACAAGTCTAAAAACAACAATGATTTTATTTTATAGGCCATTAGGTCATTATTTCTAAAAGGAATAACATAGCAATACATTAGAATTCAAAATTTGTTTATAAACTTTTAGTACAGAATGGGCCCTGTTTATGTTATTTTTTGCCCTGTTTATGTTATTTTTTGTAAATTTTTACCCATTTTTTTCCTATTTAGGTAATCATAATTTATTTTTCCCTTCTTAATTTTAGCATATTTTTCTGAACATGTACTGAACAAATCTAAAAACAACAACAACAACAACAACAAATCCCCATATATCCATTTTTTTTATAAAAAAAGTTGTCGCAAGTAGTTGGATTACCTTAAACGATTTTCACGGTAATAAGTGCTTTATTTTAATTACTTTCTACTTTCAGTATTGATAAAATTGAGCTCCTCTTTCAGAATCAAAATTTAACTAAGCCTTCCATTTAATGATTAAAAACCGAAATAAAACCTTTTCAAATGGATATAACTCTATTCATAACAATAGTCCAAAAAAAGTATCTACTATTGGCACTTGTTGTGCAATATAAAGAGGATATATCTATAATTATATCCCGGAATCTGATCCGCGTTACATTTCCTCATCCAACATCTTTCTCCAAACAGAGCCCACAAACCCCCGCAGGTAAAAAACACATACAATGGTTCATCTTCCTCGGCAGTAAAAACAATTTTCTTTTGAAAACCAATACCAAAGCGGTGTTAGACCCGGTGTCGTCAGCGCTCGTTTGACGTCATCGTTTGAACTCGCTTAGTTGGCGATTTGCTGATCAAGGTTGCAATCAGTTCGCACTTTATCGCCTCTGCGATGGCCTGCGGCGACTGGATTAAGATATCTAAATGATCTGAACGATAATCAGTATATTGAAAAGAATTCGTGCACTTCCATTTTTTTTTGTAGATTTGTTTGTCTTCCATATTGAATTTATTTCTTTAATTTGAATTTTCATATCTTGCATTCAGTGAAGCCCACAAGAGGGGTCTTTCGTCCCATAAACCCTAGTGGCCGTGGTAGCCTAGTAGGCAAGGTAACGGATTCGTTTTGCGAGTCATGAGTTCGAACTCGGTACCGCTGAAGACCCACCGGACAGAGGAGACCTATGCACGTTAAATATATCGAGGCTCAAACGCCCTCCCGTTGGTGTGGCGTGGAAATTTGGAGAGGGTGTGCCAGTTCAGGTGTCGTCCATGTCCTTTCAGAGTGGTTCAAAATGATGAGGACAGTCACCAAAAGCCCTCGATTCGCTGAATAGTGCGACGTTGATATCCACTCATTCACTCACCCATATACCCTGAGACATTTTAAGGTATGTTGTTGCTTATGCCACCTGATCGAGAGTAACATCAGATCAAGGTCCGCGGAATTCATCGCGGCTAAGGGCTAGAATTTTACGCCTGTCGTTATCCTAAGATTTGAGCCCCATGAAGGTGACAGTACGATTTTGCTCGGTACAACACGATAGATGGTGACACCATTCAGACCCACTGATTTAATGAGCACGTACTCCGTGTGTACTCGGAGAGTATTTGGTGGCATCGGACATCGAACCCAGGCCTTCCGGTCTGGAGTCCGATGCTCTAACCACTAGGCTATCCACGGCCCTATTTTAAGGTATAAACCCGGATCTAGAGCCTCGGTGGAGGAGGCTCGTCTCACTCTCAACTTGACCTAAAAAAATCATGATTCGAATACTATGACTGATCAAATGTTATTCTCGAGCACATTCTCCGAAGAATTGGGGACCGCAGTAGCCAGGTGCAATGGTCCCAAACCCCCGGGCGGCGGATCGGTACCAATTTGTAGATCAAATGGTTGAGCTAGTTGTAAATGGGCCCTGTATCAAAATTCCTTCGAGGACCTATTTTAGATATGAAAACCCTGTTAGTGGGACTGCAGTTACACATGTTGGGGCCCCTGTAGCTTGGGGGCCCCATATCATTGATACGGCGGTAACTACGCCCCAGCGGGTAGCCCAAGGAACAATAACTTATTTCTGTTTTTTTGATTGTGTTGTATTTCTCTCGGATTTGTTTGACTTTCCATGGAAATCAGATTTTTGGTGTAACTATTTTATTCTGAAGGCACACACACACACACACACGCACGTTCGCACGCACACATATATATATATATATATATATATATATATATATATATATGTATGTAATGACTTCTTCTAATTCTCCTTAACTGTACCCCGTGAAATTATTTTCTAGTTCTTTCGCCTCTGACTATTATAATCTTAATCTAATTGTACGACCGCGTAATCTTAATCTTAATCTAATTGCTCCCGCTCATTTGCAGCCAATCACGCCTCCTGTTATAAAAGAGTCGTACGACCTTCACCGCCACTATAAAAGCTCTGAACACACGGTTACGCGCGCTTCTTATCTTCTTGTCACCATGTAGTCGGCTGCAGCTAGTGTTTGTGTAATTATGTTGTGCATGTTTCGTTGTGATTCCGTCTATCTGTGTGCCTTCATGTTCAGTGTTTAATAAAGAAGAATAGCTTTTCCACGAGACTGCCTCTCCCATAGTAATGAAAATGCAACATCAACCATATAAGGAAATACCAACACCGGCCACGCTATCAAGATCTCGCTAAAAGTCGTCCTCCTTTACTAAATCCATCATTACAACATCGTCGTATTACATATATATATATATATATATATACAGTAGAAGTCCGATGATCCGGCACGTTCGGGACCGGCTCGGTGCCGGACTACCGAAAATTCCGGTCTATCGGGCGGTAATTATAAGAACAATTAGGTTAATAATTAAACTACAAATACAGTATGCAAATACATACAACAAAGTTTATTTTACATTTCATATAATGTATGTACACGTACTGTAAAACATATTTCACTTAGATTTAAAAAAGTCACGAATATCTTTTTGTTTTCTTGACTTTTGGCGTTTAGTATAAAATTTATTTTTAATGATACGGAAATCAATAATTTCTGAAGCACTGTAGCTAGTACTAGCCTCAGCAAAAGAGATAAACTTATTTAATGATTCTGCAGCTTCTGGTCACTGTACAGTTAGAACGAAAATCACTTTCAGTTTCAAAAGTTACGTTTACTGCGATGTGAAAGGACACAAAACAACAACGCACAAAATAATGGCGAAGACGCTTCGTGATTGATTAACGGAGCTGCACTGCATCTGAATTTGTTGTGACAGCTGAGACTAGCCGGCCGCTAATTGTTTCCGAACAATACCGAGGGCTTCCGGATGATTCCGAACAGCTCTCGAGCGCTTTTATTAGCTTTAAAGACAAACTTTTGGAGAAAACCAAAATTTTTACAATTTTCCGGAGCGATGCCGGACTATCGGGCATTCCGGACTGTTGAATGCCGGACTAATGGACTTCTACTGTATATATATATATATATATATGTGGATTTGAAGAAGGAAAGGAAGTATCACTCTTTTTCTTCTTTCCCGCCGGCCGAAATGATTCACACTCAAGCTTTTCTTTTTATTCAAGGATTATTTATTTTTTCATATCCGTTCGAAGCGCCTGTAGTGCGAGCCGCTGATTGGCTGTCTTTTTTTATTATGCAATTGTATGATTTCGAAATGAAATAGTTTAGTCGGTCTGTGTTCTGGCTCACGGCATGTAGCCGACGGCTGTGTTGTTTAGCTCTTTAAATGAATGTAAATTGTCCCCTAGATGTTAAAACCAAATAAAATGTTTTTGTTAAACATTTTTGAGAAGTTATTTCTCATGAACTCTCACAGATTGGGGGTTCGTAGCCGGGATTGAATTTTAGGGAAATCCCAGCAGATTAGTTTGTCGGCTCTGATATGCTTGCGTGAGAAAAAAACAGCCAACTGTCTCTCGGCTTTTAGGAAGCCGTTACGATTTTGTTCCGGGCTCCAGTTTTGCGGATTCCAGTATTGTTCCGGGCTCCAGTTTTGCGGATTCCAGTATTGTTCCGGGCTCCAGTTTTGCGGATTCCAGTATTGTTCCGGGCTCCAGTTTTGCGGATTCCAGTATTGTTCCGGTCTCCAGTTTTGCGGATTCCAGTTGTGTTCCGGGCTCCAGTGTTGCGGATTCCAGTTTCGTTCGGGTTCCAGTGTTCCGGATTCCAGTTTCGTTTCGGGCTTCATTCTCGCTCCGGCCCTGCAGTTTCCTCGTCTGGTTTTTTGTCCGGCACCGTTTCGCTTTGGGTGTGTTCATCTATAGTCCTGCCTAGTGGACTCAAAAAGTTCAGCGATCTTGCTGTATTGCGTCAGTGACAGTCTCGTGTTTCGTCAGTGACAATCTCGTGTTTGTTTTCACCAGTGTCCGGTGTATATTTCAAGAGTGGACTACCTGAAGAGTCAAGATAAGTACTGTTTTGATTTTCACCAAATTTTGATTTATGGTGCTATGCTTTTTTAGTTGTGAAAAGTGAATAATTTCAAATCGTTAACTTGATCAGTATTGTTGTTTCGATTATTGATATTTTTATTTGATCAATTTTAGAATAGATTTGGTAATAGTATTGATATTTTTGAAAGTATTACATTACAGTGTTATATATTTTGTGATAATATGATATAATTATTTTCATGCAAGTTTCGGTTGAATTTGATCAATTTAGTATAGATTTAGTAATTTTATTGATATTTTTGGTTTTTTTTTGAAAGTATTACAGTACTGTGTAATGTTTTGTGCTAATAGGATTTAATTCCTTTTCAAGTGAGTTCAGTTATTCGTAATCATTGTGTGTGTTAAGAAATGCTTAGAATGCTAATTTCAGGTTATTTGATAACAGAAAAAAGTACATTTTCTTTCTTTTAAAAAAACGAAAGTAGATTTATTTCTTTTGAAAACGAAAGTAGATTTTCTTTTTTTTGAAACCGAAACTAGGTCCACAGTTGTGATTTAAAACCAGTGTTTATGAATAAGTTATGATTTATCTTGTCAAATAAGAATAAAAAATCTTTATAGTAAGTGTTAGCTGTTGGTATAGTACCAGAGTTGAGTAAAATCTTGTGATCCACACTGTTTGATAGTGCAGTACTAGGTAAGCATTGTGACTATTGTGTTGGTACTACATTGCACGTGCATATTGTTGAAAAGCAGCGGAGCAGAGGTTCATGCCAGCCAAAGCAAGACTTCTGGACAGAAAATTTCGTTGCTATAGTGCGATTCTCCTGACCACCTAAGAAATGCATGTCCGAATTAAGAAGAAGTCAAGGGAATGAGATCAACACGCACTCTGACACGCATCTGTTCACATCGTCAATGAAATACCAGAAGAAGCAATAGAATATCCAGATGTAGATTTGCAGAAGTTTACAAGACAGGTCAAGATAGGAGACTTTGTCGTCACAGCCTTATTGGATACAGGCAGTGTACCAACCTCATACGTTTGACGTCTACAAGAGGATGAATCCAAAAACTAAACTTGGAGAGAATCAACGGTCCTGACCGGACTTGGTCAGGACAAGTTAAAACACTTGGATCCTTCAGACATGTTGCGGAGATAGACGGACACGTTTGCCGTCTAGACTTTCAAGTTGTCCCCAGCGCAGCTCTTAAGTTTGAGGCAATCTTGGGTCAGCATTCCTCGCCCATGCTCCCTGTCCTTTTCATGAAGAAAAGGTGAAACCAGAATCTCCAGATTGGATTTTCAACATTTCGAAGAAAGAAGAGCAAGACGAGTTAGACCTGCGACACATTCAGAATGCTGAAATTGCCTGTCGCGTTGAAGACATGGTGTCTTTCGTATCAACCAAAGAAAACGGAATCTACGGATATATCAATGAAGATCATCCTTGAAGACGAAATACCAGTTTATCAAAGAGCTAGAAGACTCTCGTTTCCAGAACGACAAGAGGTCAATAAACAAATCGACGAATGGATCAGATGGAATCATTCGCCCTAGTTCGTCGGATTATGCTAGTCCGATAGTTTTAGTAAAGAAGAAAGACCACTCACAAGACTCTGTGTGGACTATCGACAGTTGAACCGGAAGCTGGTAAAGGACAGATTTCCACTTCCTTTAATCGAGGATGTACTAGATAGACTTCAAGAGGCCGAGTATTCACAACCCTTGATCTAAGAATGGCTTTTTCCACGTAAATGTTGACGAAGACAGCAAAAAATATACATCTTCATTGTACCTGATGGCAGTACGAATTTAATAAAGTCCCGTTTGGCCTAAGTACAAGCCCAGGAGTTTCCAGAGATATGTAAATACATTTATAGACAACTAATAAGTGAAGTACAGTAATAACTTTATGATGACCTAATATACCTTTTGGATGAAGCAGACGGTCTTAGAAAGCTAAAGAAAGTATTTGATTTGGCAGTGAAATATGGACTTGAATTCAAGTTTAAAAAGTGTCAGTTCCTGAAAAAAGAAGTTGAGTTTCTTGGGTACGTTGTGAAGGAAGGAACCATACGACCTTCAGATTCGAAGACTCAAGCAGTTAAGAATTACCCTACTCCTAAGACAGTTAAACAAGTACAAAGTTTTTTGGGTTTAACTAGTTACTTCCGGAAATTCATCCCAGGATATGCCGGTATCGCCAAACCATTGAGTGATCTACTTAGAAAAGATCATCCGTTTACGTTTGAAGCCGTACAGAAAGAAGCTTTTGAGAGAAAGAGACGCTGTCTGAAAGCCCTGTCCTAAGGATATTCAGGCAAGGTACAAGAACTGAGTTGCACACTGATGCGAGTAAATACGGCTACGGTGCCGTACTACTTCAAGAAGCTGATGACGGAATGTTGCATCCTGTCTATTATATGTCCCGAAAGACTAGCCCAGCCGAAGAAAAATACAGTAGTTATGAGCTGGAGGTCTTAGCCATTGTGCAAGCCCTCAAGAAGTTTAGGGTCTACCTATTCGGCAATAAGTTCAAGATTGTGACAGACTGCTCCGCTTTTCAGATGACGATGAGCAAAAAAGACCTGGTTACACGTATCGCAAGATGGGCCTTCCTCTTAGAGGAATTCGAATACGAAATAGAACATAGAGCAGGACAAAAGATGCGACATGTTGATGCATTGAGCAGGTATCCTATAATGATAATTACCGATACTATCACAGCAAAATTAAGGATATCCCAAGAAAAGGACGACTACATCACCACTCTTAAGTCCTTATTGAACGAGGGCCAAGATCAAGAGTACTTCATGAAGAATAAGATCCTGTATAAGTACGAAAATGGCCGAGAATTAGTCGTAGTACCAGAAGGAATGCAGACAGAGCTGATCAAGATGGCTCACGAGAAAGGACATTTTGCAGTCGCCAAAACAACAGATATTGTGAAGCAAGAGTTTTACATTCCGAAATTGCAGTCTAAAGTGGAAAACACAATAGCGCATTGTATACCATGCATCCTTGCAAACAAGAAAACCGGCAAGAAAGAGGGGATGTTGCATCCAATTCCCAAAGAAGATACCCCTCTCCACACCTACCATGTAGACTTCATAGGACCAATGCCCTCGACAAACAAGAATTATCAGCATATTCTGACTGTCGTAGATGCGTTTTCGAAATTCGTGTGGCTCTATCCTACGAAGTCCGTATCCGCTGAAGACGCGTTGGAGAAACTTAGACTCCAACAGAAAACATTTGGAAACCCAGTCCGGATAATCACCGACAGAGGAGCAGCGTTCACATCGAACAGCTTCAAAGAGTACTGTGAAAAAGAAAATATCCTGCATCTGCAAATTGCAACAGGAGTACCACGTGGGAATGGTCAAGTCGAACGAGTTCATAGAACCCTAATTCCAGCACTGACCAAGCTTACCCTTGAAGACCCACGAAGTGGTTCAAGCACGTGCCAGAAGCACAAAGAATTTTGAATGACACCATCTGTCGTAGCACTAAGTTTACACCATTCGAACTTCTGACAGGTGTAAAGATGAGAAGCAGCGAAGACATCCATAAGAGAAATCCTTATCGAAGAGATGTTCAAAGAATTCAACGATCAAAGAAACAAGCTTAGATCAGAAGCTGTTAAAACATTCTCAAAATCCAAGACGAAAATAGGAAGCAGCACAACAAGAAGTGTAAGGAAGCTACCGAATACAAGATCGGTGACATCGTGGCCATCCAACGAACTCAGTTTGGAACTGGTCTAAAGCTTAGACCCAAATTTTTCGGACCATATGAAGTGACTCAGGTCAACGGCAAAGGAAGATACGAGGTATCCAAGATAGGGAATCATGCAGGCCCAAACCAAACGACAACAGCTGTCGACCTAATGAAACCTTTTGGATAGGCATTTTTTTTTTTGTTCCTTAGTAATTTTCCTTTGGCATTTTTCTACGCGTGTTATTTTATGGCTCATACTTCCACATACTTCTACTGTGCATTTATTTTAAGTGTTTAATTTGTGAACTTTTTTTTTATAATTTGAAGTGTTTATCATTTGTGATTTATTCAAATTGCTTCATAGTGTATTTTTATGTCAGTGTTGAATAATTTGATTGTAAGCATTACAGGATGCTTCCGTTCTAAATTGTTTTTATACTCGCGTTCGCTGAGGACAGCGACATGTCAGGACGGCCGAGTTGGGATTTGAAAAGGAAAGGAAGTATCACTCTTTTTCTTCTTTCCCGCCGGCCGAAATGATTGACACTCAAACTTTTCTTTTTATTCAAGGATTATTTATTTTTTCATATCCGTTCGAAGCGCCTGTAGTGCGAGCCGCTGATGCTTTTTTTTTATGCAATTGCTGATTTCGAAATGAAATAGTTTAGCAGTCTGTGTTCTGGCTCACGGCATGTAGCCGACGGCTGTGTTGTTTAGCTCTTTAAATGAATGTAAATTGTCCCCTAGATGTTAAAACCAAATAAAATGTTTT
>BMAO01009757.1:0-15226 GCA_019973975.1 Trichonephila clavata | reverse complement strand
TAGTGTGTATAGAGTCAGTGTATGTGTAAACTTTGAGAGAGAAAGAGGCTAGAGGAAAACGCTCTAATAAAATTCTTGTTACTACGGTTTCGTGCCATTTAATTTGTGGTTAAACAATTATAGAGATAAACAAAAATGTGCAAACCAGTGTCAGTGCGCGTAGATGTCCGTCCAGAGCCTGAAATGGCCGGACCGAAGATCAAGAATTTTAAAAACGTGTGTGATGCTTTTCGTGGAGATTTAAATGATATCACTGGTGACAGGTTAGTCATCCATTTTTTAATAGTGTTTTGAGGTGTAATTATTTTGTGATTGAGGTAATTATTTTGTGATTGAGATAACTATTTTGTGGTTGAGATAATTATTTTGTGAATTATATGTGTTTCATTTTTGTGGTTGATATAACTTAAATTTGTGATCGAAATAATTATTTGGATTTATGTGTTTCAATTGTGGCTGAGTTAACTTTAATTTGTTATTGAGATAATTATTTGTGGTTGAGATAATTATTTTGTGAATTATATGTGTTTCATTTTTGTGGTTGATATAACTTAAATTTGTGATCGAAATAATTATTTTGGGATTTATGTGTTTCAATTGTGGCTGAGTTAACTTTAATTTGTTATTGAGATAATTATTTGTGGTTGAGATAATTATTTTGTGAATTATATGTGTTTCATTTTTTGTGGTTGATATAACTTAAATTTGTGATCGAAATAATTATTTTGGGATTTATGTGTTTCAATTGTGCTGAGTTAACTTTAATTTGTTATTGAGATAATTATTTGTGGTTGAGATAATTATTTTGTGAATTATATGTGTTTCATTTTTGTGGTTGCGATAACTTAAATTTGTGATCGAAATAATTATTTTGTGATTTATTTTGTGATTGAGATAACTTTATTTTGTGAAAATGAGTATCGGTAAATTTAAAAAGATGATTGAGGCTATTGCAGAGGAGTTAGAATTAGATGTACCTGATAATGCTAAAGTTTTAGGTTTAAGAGAGTTAATACAAGAGAGTGAGATTTACAACAATGATAAAGAAGCGTATCAGACTATGTTGATTGTGTGTTGGAGAAATGAATGATATAAGAAATGCAAACGAAAGAAGGGCGTTGGGAAATGAATGATATAAGAAATGCAAACGAAAGAAGGGCGTTGGAGGAAGAAAATAGATTAGAAATTGAAAAATTAAACTGTCACAGTTAGAGAGGGAGCTAGAAATAGCAAAATTACATAATCAATCGAGTAAAAATGTACCTTTACAAAAGGAAAATCAAATAATAACAACCGAGTATAAATTGAAAGTTTAATAAAGAGTATTAAACTTTAACTATCCCAGTACCACAAAGAGCAGAGTCGTTTAATTTATTTTTTCAATCTATTGAAAAGCATTTTAAAACTAAAAATGTTCCTGAGAAATTAAAACCCGAAATTCTTTTGAATATACTAGGAGAAAAAGCAAATAATTTAATGGTTTATCTCGAGAAGAGGATTTAGGTGATTATGATAAACTAAAAGCAATTGTGTTAAAAGAATTTTCAACCGACCCCCTATGAATGCTTAAATCAGTTTAAAAAAGCTCAAAAATTACATAACGAAAGTTATGTTCAATTCGCGTCCAGATTAAGCGCAAATTTCAATTACTATTGCCAGTTGCGGGAGGTAAACGATTTTAAATCAGTTTGTGAGTTAATTATATCAGATAAGATAATAGAGACATTAGACAGAGAATTAATTGCGCATGTTGGCATTAAACAAGGCGAAATGTGTATAAACCACAAGAGTTGGGTCGTGTGTGTGATATTTTTATATCATCCAGGGGAAAAATTAAAGAACAAAGTTTATTTCCAAAATATAAGCGTAATGATGTCTATAATCATCGTGGCTCAAATAATATTGCGAGTGTTAATTTATCTTCTATTAAAAATGTGAAATGTTTTTGTTGTAAATCAAACGAATTCCACCCGCTGTATTTATGCCCCAATTTTAAATCTCTCAGCGTCAGTGAAAGAGTGGATTTCTTGAAATCCATTATCTGTGTTTCAAGTGTCTTTCTTCGGACTGCAATGTTAGAAAGTGCAGGCGAGGAACTGCTTCTGTGGAAAGCCACATAACCGCCTTATTCACTTCCCCAAACGAACAATAAATCTTCCGCACCCACACAAAGAGTTGAAGGAGCATCCTTAACCCCCGAGTGCCGCGTTTGTGGGGCAGAGAGAATCAGATGACATAGCTTTCCCCCTAACTGAGAATGAGGAAAACAACTCCTTCGTAGCTACCAGCTTCTTAAAAAATAAAACAAAAACAGTTTTACTGAGTAGTGTCCAATGTTACCTTAGGGATAGATTTGGCATCTTGCATGAAGTGAGAGGGCTTTTAGATGTGGGAGTCAGTCAAATTTTATTACTAAGGATTGTGCGGATAGATTGCAATTAAAAATGAGAAAATTAATTTGTTAGTATCTTGTTTGAATGAATCGACAATGGCAATAATGGGTGCGTTACAACCACCATAAGTAATGACGATTTAAGTTTCAAAAAAGAGCTAAATTTATTAATTGTAAAAAGATAACCGATTTGACTCCGAGTAAAATAATAAATGTATCATTAGATAAACCAAACGAGATTAAACTAGCAGATTATAAATTTAATATCCCTGGTAAAATTGATGTGTTATTAGGGGCGGAAATATTTTACGAATTACTGAGACCAGGCCAAATTTATTGTGGAGATTCTCGACTACTATTACAAAATACTGTGTTCGGATATGTCGCTAGCGGAAGTGTAGGAGGTGAAGTGAGAAATAATAATATTCATTGTGGGTTAATAAGAGATAGTAATGAGTTGAGTGATGATTTTAATTTAGTGAAAGGACAACTCGGAAGTCTTATGAGAAACGTGCAAAGTGATAAGGTGTTGTATTCTGAGTATTGTAAGGGTGTAAAGAGTTATTTTGATGAGGGAATAATTGATGAGGCAACAAATCCTTTTATTTCAACAAATAACCCAGTGTTTTGTCTTCCTCACCAAGTGATGATAAAAAATGAATCTCTCGCAACGAAACTGCGAATAGTGTTTGACGCTAGTGCACACAAAAGAACGGTGTTTGAAAAGGAAATGAGATTGAAAACAGAAAGATGCAAATAATGCAAGAGCAAAGGCAATTTAAAAGTGAACGAGCCAAAATGCTTAGTGTTGATCCAGATGCTGTAGCACGACCTGTCGCTATCGGGGAAGAAAAACATTTATCTAGAGACTCATTTAATGTACCGCCGATTTCTGCTGATGATGAGATGTATGAAGAAAAGAAGAAACATCAGTCGATGTGATAAAGGATAAAGCTAAAGAAGATGTTAATCCTGTGTGTGTTAACTCGAATTTAAAGATCTCAAGCAACGTTATACTTGTGCCCCATCATTCGTGTTTTAAACGTAAAAATTCGCAAGATAAGCGAGGAGTAGAAAGACATGCTTTGGAATTGCTTGATTTTATCAAACGATTTGGTATTATGAGAAGGCGACAAGCATTGCGAGAAAGAACGAAGACAACGAAAGCTGAACTGCGTAAAAAAGTTAGACTCAAACTGAGATTTAGTGAATACTCTCAAAACATCAAAATAGTGTTTTTAAACGGCGAGTCCAACCGGAAGTGATTATCATGGAGATTTGTGTTGTGAAGGAAAAGCCCAGCTTGTGCGGGACAAAAAGAAATAGAGTGAAAAGAGCACAGCAGAGACCCCTTCCTTGGACGGCATCAGGCGAAAAGTTACGAGGTGAAATCGGAACCCTGAATGGAAAACTACCGAAGTCCTTCATCCCGCGAGGGGAGAATTCTTGCGGGACCGAGAATGTCCCCCTCCTCTGCACCACGAGAAACACAAGGGGAACCGGACATTTGTCCTCCCCCCAAACGAAAACTTTGAGGAGGAGCTCAGGAGGTAAAATAATCGCCATTGCCCAGGAGGTAATATAATCAATCCTTATCAAGGTTGGACATTAAAAATTCATATAATGTATCCTTATTATTAATTTTTCTGTTATCGTTGTATATGCATATATGTTAACTTAAATATACATTTAAAGGTGAAATTTTCATAGTTTGCTAAGAAACTGTCAATTGTTGAATTATATACGTATTTAGTGTTGTTTGCATGTGTACTCTTAAAATTAATTCAATAATGCTATTTGTGAAGCTTGATATTTATAGTAAAATAATTTTGGTTTGTTTACTTGCTATTTGAATATAGAGAGTGAAAAGTTAAGAGAGCATTTGTTGTATCATAAATCTTAATTCTTTTCTAGACAATTAATTACTTAGATTTTGTGAATTTTCCTGTGTGTGTGTTTCTTTGTAAGTAAACAGTATTGTCTTTATTGTTCAACATTTTTTAGGATAATTCTTAGTAATACTCTTACGTGAAGTGATTTTTATGTACCCATATGTTTCTAATGTAGTGTTTTTTGGCAAAACCTGTTACGTGTTCACAAGTTATGGGTCAATTGCCAGCCGAGAGAATATCTCAGAGGTTTCCTTTTAGCAAAGAGCGAATAGATTTTTGGATTAAATATCCTAATCAAAGAAAAGGAGTTTTAAATAAAGTCTATGTGTGCATGGTGACAAAGGTGTGTCACCTCGAACTAGTTACAGATTTATCTAGAGAGGCTTTCATTGCAGCTTTAAAACGATTGTTTAGTAGACGAGAAAAATCGGAACGTATATTTTCAGACAATGCTACCAATTTTGTTGGCACGCAATTAGAGCTAAAAAGACTTAGAGAAATTATGAGTAATAGCAACAGTAATTTGAGTAACTTTTTGTGTGAAGAACGTGTTGAGTGGAGTTTTATTCCACCAAGAGCACCAAATTACGGAGGCTTGTGGGAAGCCGGAGTGAAATCCGTCAAATATCAACTTAGGCGTGTAATGGTAAATTTAAGATTTACATACGAAGAAATTTTAACTATTCTTAACCAAATTGAGGGAATTCTTAACTCGCGTCCCCTCTATCTTTTGTCGTGAGATCCTGACGATTTTGACGCTTTGACTCCTGGTCATTTCCTAGTTGGTCGCCCTATTACAGCCGTTGCAGAGCCAAGTTTAACTGAAGTGTCTGATAACAGGTTAAAAGTGTGGCAAAAGTTAACAAAAATTGTGCAACAGATTTGGAAACGTTGGTCAAATAATTATTTAAGTACACTTCAAAATCGAAATAAATGGTATTTTGTGCAAAGAATAATGTAAAAATAAATGATATGGTAATTCTGAAAGAAGATAATTTACCTGTGTGTAACTGGCCTCTTGGTCGAATTCTTGAAGTGTACTATGGTAAAGATAATAAAATAAGAGTAGTGTTAGTGAAAACTAAAAATAGAGTTTTTAAACGTCCTATAACTAAACTTTGTGTTTTACCCTTTTCAAGTGAATAATGTATGTAAAAATTTCAAATCTGTATTTTTCAATTCAATTTTGTGTATTTGTGTACTTTACCTTTTGTGTATTGTTGTTTTTATATTGTGCATTATTGTGTTATTTGTGAATTGTTGAATGTGTCATTCAACCCGGGGTGGATGTTCAGTGTTGAACAAATAATTCTTGTGACGCCCACAATAACAAGTGAATATTTGTCGCGAGAGGGCGTTAGTGTGTATAGAGTCAGTGTATGTGTAAACTTTGAGAGAGAAAGAGCGTAGAGGAAAACGCTCTAATAAAATTCTTGTTACTACGGTTTCGTGCCATTTAATTTGTGGTGTAAACAATTATAGAGATAAACAAAAATGTGCAAACCAGTGTCAGTGCGCGTAGAAGATACTTAGTGAATTTGATAAATCAGTTTGTTTTGTAGATGGTCAATATCGTGTTAGTTTGCCATGGAAACCAGGAATGAGAGAGGTTTTACAGAATAACAAAACTGTTGCACGTAAACGTTTTGAGGGGTTGGTCCGTAGGTTTAAATGTGATCACGAGTTGTTCTGTGAGTATAAAGATGTAATCGATAACTATGTTAGGGAAGGTATTGTTGAGCGTACTTCTTGTGATTCTTTATCGGATAGTCAGGGATTTTACCTACCCCATCATGCGGTGATACGTAGCGACAAAACCACAAGCCGTCTTCGCATTGTGTTTGATGGTTCGGCTCACGAAGACGGACATTCATCGTTGAACCAAAGTTTATATACGGGACCAAATTTGCACCCAAATATGTTAGAACTTCTCTTACGGTTCCGAAAAAACCCTGTAGCCTTTACAGCTGATGTAAAATCGGCTTTTCTTCAAATTGAATTGGACCTTCGTGATCGAGAATTTACACGTTTCTTCTGGACTGATAATTTGAATAACAATCCATACGTTCTAAATTTCACGAGAGTCCTTTTTGGACTTAGACCTAGTCCATACCTTCTCGCAGCAACTTTAAAACATCATTTTAAGAAGTACAAAGAACAATATCCTCATACATTTGACTTGCTAAATAGCTCCATTTATGTTGATGACTTCATTTGTGGTAGAAATGATGTTCCGGACGCTCTACGTACTACCTTGGAGTGTTTGCAAATATTCAGTGACGCGAGCATGTTGTTGCGCAAATGGAGAACTAATTCAAAACAACTTGATTTGTTATGGCAGCAAGAAGGTGTCGAAACAGAATTCTCTGAAACTAGTGCCACCGATCTTAAACCACCGATTAAGGTTTTAGGACTCGCTTGGGATTCAGAAAAGGATTTAATTTATTTCGATCCAAATGATTTATTGAAATTTATGTCACGTAAAACAGAGTCTAAGAGATTTATTCTGAGTGTGGTTGGTCGCATCTTCGACCCCATTGGAATTCTTGGCCCATTCGTTATCAAATTGAAGTGTCTTCTTCAAGATCTTTGGACTCTAGGAGTAGACTGGGACTCTGAACTTCCCCAAAGCTACGACACAAGTGGCAGCAGTGGAGTAGCGAAGCTGAGGCTTGACTGAGATAAAAATACCACGGTTCTATTTAGGGACGTAGATCAAGAATTATCAAGTGTTGATATACATTGTTTCTCAGACGCGAGCAAGTCAGCCTATGGAACAATACTATACTTGCGATTTGTTACTTGCAATAACAAAATCGAAACGAGTTTCATTTGCTCAAAAAGTCGTGTGGCACCTTTGAAATCATTGACGCTTCCTCGTCTTGAACTGACAGCAGCCCTATTGTCAGCTAGGTTGGCCAAACAGGTGTCATCATGTCTAAAGTTTAATGCCAATATATATTATTGGACTGATTCTCTCATTTCGTACTACTGGATATGTGGCGATTCTTCAGCATTCAAACCGTACATTAAAAATCGTGTTCAAGAGATACAGTTGCTCTCTGATCCGAGCCAGTGGGACACTGTCCAGGAAAGGACAATCCTGCAGATCTCATTTCGCGTGGTACATCTGCCGTCAAATTAGCACAGAATGAGCTGTGGTGGCACGGCCCACCTTGGCTTAAACTATCACCCGATCATTGGCCAAATCGTCAACGAGATATTTTAGATTCGGAACTCTGCTCGGAAGAATTAGAATATCGTTCTAGTGTGCATGTGGCAGTTACCCAACAGAGGGAATCTCTTGTTGACATAAATCGATTCAGTAGCCTTAAAAAACTTTTGAAAGTGACTGCTTGGGTCTTCCGATTTGTGAACAATGCTAGAATCGTTAATAAATCAATGAACTTCTATATTACTGCAGATGAAATACAAAATGCTGAATATTTTTGGCTTAAATATGTTCAATGCGAATTTTATTCAGCTGAGATATTAACCTTAAAACGCAACGAACAACTTCGATGTAGCTCTGAAATAAAGAGTTTAGTGCCTTATTTGGGTGAAGACAATTTACTAAGAATTACTGGACGGTTGCTTGAAGCAGACTTATGCTTTGGTGAAAAGCATCCTGTTATCCTTCCCCGACACTGTAAATTTACAGAATTACTTGTTATTAGGGAACATGAACGAATTGGTCATTGTGGCGTATCTGCAACTTTAACTCAACTTCGAAAACATTATTGGATACCTAAAGGTCGTCAGTTAGTGAAAACAATTATTCGAATTTGTCTCATTTGCAAAAAATACAACGTTAAACCAGCTGACCAGTTGAGTGGTCAGTTGCCTCGAGATAGAATCACCCAATCCCCTCCATTTCAAATCGTAGGAATTGATTTTACAGGTGCAATACTTGTTAAGGACAATCAAGAGACTCATAAGTCTTATGTTTCTTTGTTTACATGTGCGGTCACTCGTGCCGTACACTTAGAACTTGTATCAGACATGTCCACAAAGTGTTTTTTACTTGCTTTACGGAGATTCCTCGCTCGTAGAGGAAATTGCAAAGTAATATACTCAGATAATGCTCGTACATTTAAAGCTGCTGAAAAGGAGCTAGCATATTTTGCCAACATCTTGAAGGACAGTGAATTTCAAAATTTTGTCGCAGATAAAGGTATCCACTGGAAGTTCATAGTTGAACGTGCCCCTTGGTGGGGTGGATTTTACGAACGTCTTGTTAAAACTATAAAGGATCCTTTGCGTAAAATACTTGGCAAAGCCCTTCTAATGTTTGAAGAACTTTCAACGATACTTTCAGAAGTTGAAGTGATCGTCAATCATCGACCACTGACATACGTGGAAAACGATCCAGGAGAGCCGGAACCACTCACACCGGCCCACTTCCTCGAGTTAGGTTATGGTGACTCTAAATATCCTATACATTTCATTGAACTGATCGACGCCACTACGGCAAGAGAGTCATACAAAAAAAGAAAGACTTACCGAACTCTTCTTTTAAAACAACTTTGGAGACGCTGGAAAGAACAGTATTTACTCCAGTTAAAAACAGTTAATCATTTTAAAACACCATCTGTTCATAAAAATTTAAAATTAAATGACATAGTTCTGGTTGAAGGAAATGTAAAATCAAAATTATTGTGGGAACTTGGAATAATCAAGGAGATATTTATTGGAAGAGACAATAATGTTAGATCTTGTCTTGTAAAAACTTCTAAAGGTCTCTTCAAAAAACCCATTCAATTGTTGTACCCTTTAGAACTTGAATAATATTTGAACTAATTTTGTTTCTATTTTTTCAGATTAATGTTAGGAGATAGCACATTATTAATTAATCTCTGTTAAATTTATTTGTTGTGAGATCTTGAGGTATGTAGCCTAATATTTTCTAATTTGTAAATTGAAGATTTATTGTCAACTTTAAATTTCATTATATTTGTGTATTTAATATATATTTACTTTTTCTTTGTAATATGAAAAATTTAAATTTTGATTAGTAGCATTGTTTCAGTGTTAAATCTTTGTTAGAATTGTGTTTGAATAATTGTTTGTATTAATTTTTGTTTGATAATCATTGGGTGAACATTCTGTTCACCGGCGGGGTGTGTGCCGAAATATTGGCCACTCGAGGCGCTGCTGTGCGCACCTCAGTATCTAAAATGTAAATATTGTTAGTGTGTAACTTGTTTTGTAGAATGTAGGCCGCATGACGGCAAGTTCAGTCATATTAAATATTACTATATTCAAAATTGTGTTCGTTGAATAATATGGACTGATCAATTTCTATGGATACTGCACACTCATTCGTTTCATTCGCTAAGAACATTTCGTTTAGGTTATTAATTCTTTACATATACCTGTAACTGTCGCCTGTTGATAAAAAAAAAGGGCAGAACTCATCTAATTTGTATTTTCTAAAAATCTCTAAAATTGAAGCATAGAATGATGTTTGCTCTTTCGTAACTCAAAAACCAAGTGGATTCCCGCAAAAACAATTTTCGGTGGATCTCTACTCCGTAAATTGAACATGCAAGCCAAATTTCAAGTCTAAATCTAACAGAAAAAAGCAAAAGTTTTACTATAAATATCCCCGTAATCCCGTTGAGAGCCGTTTTCCAAAATTACCGCTCTTAGCGGATTTCAATTCAACAAAAGAAAAATGCAAACCAAATTTCATTATTATAGTCCTTGTAGCTCGAAAAAAGTAATTTTTTTTCAATACCTCCTAGATCCTCTTTCCTAGATTTTCAATTCCTCCTCCTCCTCCTAACCCCTTGCAACCCCCAGAACTCTTGATTTGCTTAAAATTTATTCTTACTGGATCCCTATTCAACAAAAGAAACATGCTTAACAAATTTCAAGTATATGGGTCTAACAATTAAAAACTGGAATTTTTTCTGTAACTCCTCTTCACCCCTCGCAAACATCTTTGGGGGTCAATTTTCATTTTACTCTTTGTTAGAGGAACTCTATTTCATGAAAGGAACATGCCTACCAATTTTCAAGCAGGATGATCAAGTAGTTTAAAAATGGAAATATTTATCGATTACGCCTCTTAATCTCCCGAAATTAAACTTAGTAGTTGATATTCGCGAAACCCATTTTGTAGCGGTACTCTACTTTACGAAAGGAATCTGCTTATCAAATTTCAAGACTGTACGTCGAACAGTTTAAAAATGGGGATAATTGTCTATAACGCCACTTGAGCCCCCGCAACGCCACTTCTGGGTCTGTTTTCACAAAACCCATTTTGGAGGGGAATTGCACTCTATGAAAGGAATCTGCTTCGCAAAATTTGAAGACTGTGCGTCCAAATAATTAAAAATGCAAAAAAATTATCAATAACGCCCCTTTAACCCCGCAACACCACCTAGGTGTCGATTTTCACAAAACACATTTTGCAGTGTATTTCTATCCTATGAGAGGAATCTGCTAACCAAATTTCAAGACTGTGAGTCTAATAGTTTAAAAAAAGAAATAATTACTTATATCTGCCCTTAACCCCCGCAACACCCCTTGGGGGTCAATTTTCTCCAAACCCGTTTTTGTAGCGGATATTTACTCCATGAAAGAAACATTCCTACCAATTTTCAAGCAGGTAGGTCAAATAGTTTTAAAACGAAAATATTTATCTCTTACGCCACTTATTCCCCTGCAACGCCACTTAGAGGCCTGTTTCCACAAAACCTTCTTATAGCTGATCTCTACTCTATGAAAGAAATCTCTTTATCAAATATAAAGACTGTGCGTCTAATAGTTTAAAAATGGAAATAATTATCTATAACGCCCCTTAAGTCCCCTCAACGCCACTTGGGGCAATTTTCACGAAACCCATTTTTAGCGTATCTCTACCCTATGAGAGGAATCTGCTTACTAAGTTTCAAGACTGTACGTCTAATAACTTAAAAATCGGAATTTATAACGCCCCTTAAACCCCCCGCCCCCGCAACACCCCTTGGGGTCAATTTTCCCAAAACCCATTTTGTAGCGGATATTTACTCCAGGAAAGAAACTTACCTACCAATTTTCAAGCAGGTAGGTGAAGTAGTTTAAAAACGGATATATTTATCTATTATGCCCCTTAATCCCCCGCAACGCCACTTAGAAGTCTGTTTTCACAAAACCCGTTTTGTAACTGATCATTATTCTACGAAAGGAATCTATATATATCAAATTTAAAGACAGTGCGTCAAATAGTTTAAAAATGGAAATAATTATCTATAACGCCCCTAAGCCCTGCAACGCCACTTGGGGTCGATCTTCAGCAAACTCATTTTGTAGCGGATCTCTACTCTCTGAAAGGAATCCGCTTACCCAATTTCAAGATTGTACATCAAGTAGTTTAAACATGGAAACAATTATTATTAAAGCCCTTAACCCCCCGTAACGCCCCTTGCGTTTCGAATTTCGGAAAATCCTTTCTTAGCTGATGTCTACTCTATCAAAGGAACATGTCTACCAAATTTCAAGTTTGTAGGTTGAATAGTTCCAGAGATTTCGTGATTAGTCAGTCAGTGAGTGAGTGAGTGAGTCGCTTTTCTCCTTTATTTATATAGATAATTATAATAATATTGTATTAAACTTTCTTGTTCATGCATATTTTTTGTATCATTTCCTGTCTATCTCGGTGGGCTATTTTGAAAATTTCATTTACCTTTTTGTACAACGTTTGTGATGTGATTTATATTTGCAGAATTTATCATATTCTGAATATAATACTGTTTATGTCTTATATCATATAAAGATTTAAAAATTCAAATTTATCTTAACCAGATTATTCACTGAACATTTGTTTACTGAAGTACACACATTTATGTTAAAATTATTCTTACTTTTAGAGAAATATATTACTCTAGAAATATACTACTCATATCGTAAAGCATTTAAAATTTACTTCAGATAATCGTAGATCAGATGAAGCGTATGAACATGCAATTGCCAATGCAAGTATCGTTGCTGATGATTAGGGGGTGGATACTGATTTTCCACCAAGTCGAAACAGGTTTAAAAAGAAACTGTTTCAAGATCAACAAACCGACGAACCAATCAACAATCCAAGACAAAAGTTTAAGGTTGAATTTTACAATATAATATTAGGCACTGCTATATATACTATATACCTAATTTAAAAAACTGGAGTGACAATGGAATTTTAAAACATTGTGAAGAATTAGAACGAAAATTAACGGATACCAAAAATATTAATGAAAAGGATATAGATGGATTAAAGTTGTTTGAAGAAATAAAATCTTTCCGATGTTTTACCAAGAGGATATGTCACCTATTGATGTTTTAAATTATATTTATGAAAACAATCTTATCGATACATTTCCAAATATTGCAATAGCTTTACGGATTTCTTTAACCCTGCCAGTTTTGGTGGCTACTGGAGAGCGAAGTTTTTCAAAACTTAAAATTATAAAAAACTACATGCGATCTACTATGGCGCAGGAGAGATTATCGGACTTGTCAATTATATCCATAGAGAGCGAAATTTTGGATAAATTAAATATAAAAGAATTGATACGAGCATTTGTAACTGCTAAAGCTAGGAGAATCAATATATTTAAATATATTTTCTAATTTTTATATTTCACTTAAAAATTTTATATAATTTTTGCTTGTTTTGTTTTTAAAATTTATGAAATAATAAAAAAAAACAATAAGACAAACGTGTTTTAATATTATAATTTTAAAGTTTTTCAGTTCGAAAGTCAAATTTCGAATACTATAAATGAGTATTTTTTATTTTATTTGTAGCACTTTATAAGAGTGCAACAGAACCGCATAAAGGGGCGCCGAATTTCAACTTGAACAAGGGCGCCTAATACCCACGCGGCGGCCCTGCCTCTAGAACCAAATGCCGGGAGTTTTCGAATTTTTTTAAGAGTGAAACGAATTTTTGTGTCCTCCTATAATTGTTCTTTCTTTCCCAATTCCGGAGTCTGCTCCTTCATAAGCTGGAGAACTTCATGGTCACTAATTTCATTCGGAAGATTTTTCAAAAGCACATTTGGATTTCTCTCCCTAGGAGAAGACACTTGAAGAGAATTTGTTTTTTCCTTTATTGCGTTCGAAAATCTTTTTTTATCCTCTTTTGATACACATTGCACAAGCACTCGATTTTTATTGATGGTTCTCAACTTTTTATCCCTACTTGAATTTGTCTATGGTTTAACTGAGTTCTGATGATTTGTCGCACCTCCTCAGATGTAAAATCATTTTTGTTAGAACATACAATAA
Organism: Trichonephila clavata; assembly: GCA_019973975.1. NCBI lineage: Eukaryota > Metazoa > Arthropoda > Arachnida > Araneae > Nephilidae > Trichonephila > Trichonephila clavata. The sequence continues at coordinate 1,681 of BMAO01009757.1, read as the reverse complement.
CGTTGTTCATTAAATTACTCTCATTGGGAATGAAAGATGGCGCCACGATACGAGCATACGATGGTTTTGTACACGACGCACAGTGGTCAGTTTTCCCGATCTGGCGCACGGAAATTATTTTATAGCTTTGAAGTCTTCATAATTATATCTAATTATCAAAAATCGTAGTAATTAATGTAAATTAGTTATTCTCTTTTGTTTTTTACAAGAAATAAGGTGAATAGGGTCTTAACTAATTTATGTCAAGTTTGAATTTGATCAAGAATAAATGATTGCTGAGGGGAACTAGTTTTTAAAAATAGGATCTAAGGATATTAACAGAGCAGTAATTTGTCACATGGGAGAATATATACAAGAAATAGAACGACATGTTAAAAAGATTAAATTTTAACATATTAAACAAATACAATGAAACATAACAATGCACATATATAATAAGGGTTAATAAGTAGTGTTTAAAAGGACTCGGCACCTTTTAAGCATTTTTTTAAATTTATGTATTTAAAACTTATATTTTAGCATTCATATAAGTTTCTATTTAAGAAAATGATAAGAGATAAAATTTTGCACATATTATTCAAAAAACTTTACAAATTTAATTTTATTAAAAAAATTTGAAAATTTTATTCTTTTTGTGTTAATTAATTTTTTGACATGAAATTTTTGTAATATTTTTAAGGATGTTTTAAACACATTTAGGGATTTATTTTACAAAATCTTAGTTAATTTTGGAGAAAAAATAATAAAATGATATATACGCTAAAATTTAACCAAAAGTCTAATATCTCCCAGATTTAAAGTTTTTTGCTTCACATAATATCGAAATATTATATTTTTATGAAGAAAAAAAATGATGATAAGACTAAAACTATAAAATTATTAATACAAAATGCCTTAATTTATAAATTTTATATGCAGGGGCTTTTTTTTAAAAGAAATTACATTAATATAATACAAAGGAAATATTCTGCTTTATTTGTAACATCTTTTTTAGTTATTATTTCACTTCTTAAAATGAATTTTTCTTAATCACAAGGCTTTTTTTTAGTTTTTTTTAATCTAAAGAAGGGGGGGGTTGAATTTCATAATTTGTTTGTTTATATTTTTCAACTTTTAATTTTCAAGCATACGAAAGTAATATATCAATTGAAAGGTAATAATATAACTAAATAAAAGATAATATAATTAAAAAAAAAGCGTTACTTAGGTCATTTTTAGAGTGCCAAGTCACTAGTAAACAGTAAAACTAGTTATTGGATTATTCTGAGTCATAGCACTAGGGTTCACTGGACTCGTGAGGTCAACAAGCACTTGCATTTGAACCTCTACTGATATTTCATCAGTGACAATACCAGGAGGATAACAGTTAATTTTAGACTCTATAAGCTTATTATAGTTGGGGTAAATATCAGCTTGGAACTCTTTGCTATTTCCTTTTTCTTATATTATATTGTCCTTTTGTCATTTTGTGTTGACATAAAGAGCAAGGCTTGGTGAGGAGTAATTTTTTTGTTCGATTTCTGGCTGTCGGGCTAAGCAATTCTTCAGGCGAGTAGCACGTCTAGGTGAGCAAGTAGTCACTTGTTTCAAAATTAAGGCGGCATCTCTTTCTCCAGCTGCTTGCATTGTCATTCTTGTTGCAAATACTAGTTCTCGCTGCTTTCTGAAGCAAGAAGAGGAC
>BMAO01009756.1:0-10311 GCA_019973975.1 Trichonephila clavata | reverse complement strand
ACATTGATTTTGAATCATTTTCAATAATTTAAATAAGTCTTTTAAACACACTATTCAGTTCAGCAATGTTATGTTATAATAGTTAGAATTGTTTTTGGCGAATGAAATATCAAAGAATTTATTACATTGTCTGTGGTTCATTTGATATGCAAGTAATGAAATGGTGTGTTATTTCATTTAAATCTCTTTGAATTCATCAAAACACATTTTGATGTATAAGCTATCACCAAATATAGTTTAGCATGGTTTCAGTTCAAATTACATTGTTAGAATTCATTCAAATTTATGTGCATAAAATTTCCATCGGTGTCTTCAATCTATTTTCCTTTTATACTCCCACTCATTCCTTTGAATAGCGCTTAAGATTGTTGAATAATTTTCAATATATATATATATATATATTTAAATAATTACTGAAACTCCTTTAATGGTACAGATACGTTTTCAATAGTGCTAAATGATTAAGATTAATATTTACGGTAAAATCTATGAGTTGATTAGGTTGGTATTATGTTAACACTTGCTTTGTTAGAAACTTTCATTCATATGTTTTTTTCCAAAACAGTGCTCCTCTTTTGGATATGATGCTAATAAGCATTTGGGACTTTTCAATTTAAATGTGATTTACATAATGTATTCTGAATGTTACAATATAATAGAAGAAAACGGTATGATATTTAGAGTACTTGAAAGAACTTGTTTGTAGCGAACTGTGTGTATATGGCTACAGAAATGCCTGTGCCATTTGCGTTTATTTTCTTAATAGCCTTCATTGAAGTTGTGATATACGCTAGGACGGAAATATCTTCTTATTTACTTTTTGATTCATGAGAGAAAGCCTATACCTATTAATATTTACTAGAGCACGAAATTAGCTTGAAATAGTCCCGGTTCCTATATCTTTATTTTTAAGGCAAACAGAACAGTTTTATTTTCAAGTTAGGTTTTATCTTTTCTTCCTTGAATTTCATAGTACCGGAGAAATAATTTTTGAAGTGAGAACTTCTTTAGGCGCGTTTTGTTGGACAGTGAACTTGAATGATGCGTTTTAAGAAGCCTAGGATCGTTTTGCTCGGGTTTGTATTGCTCGTAACAATGGGTCGGAATTTCCTGTAACAATGTAAAGTTCTTCAAAACCTGCTATAAGTATGAGAAAGCCCATTCTTAAAAATTGGTATATGTTGCGTTATCAAGAGCAACACGTCTTGAAGGACTTTACATTGTTACGCAAAACTCCGATCCAAATTTCTTCCATGGCCTAAGAGAATCTACATCTCTCAGAAATCTACAAAATGAATTTAAGCCGATATGGTACCTTAAAAATCATCCAACTATCCAAATTTTTTATTAGCTTCTTTGCTACCTCGAATTTAATAAACATACCCACAAAATTTCAAAGTCTTACCTGTATTTTTATCAAATTATGGAGCAATATTTGATGCTGTACAGCAACTACCACGCCCACATTTTAGATTATCTGCTAAAAAAGAGCCTGATAAAGTAAATTAATTATTTTTCTATCGGGCGTAAATGAGACTGACATTATATATGCAGTGACAAATCATTTCAAGAAAGAATTGTTCAATTCCTGCAAAATTTCTAGTTTGTGCATTGTTTATTGGAAGAGCAAATGGATTTGTGTTTAAGATTTAAAAGTTGTGCGTTCTTTTTATCATATTATTATGGATTAAATTAAAACTTCAAAACGGATTCTCTCAAAGCACAAATACTAAATCTCATTTTGATAACTCAGATAATTAAAAATCTAATTCGAAAGAATAGAAAAATTCTCCTATTTTTATATATTTGTTTTTGGTGATATATATATATATATATATATATATACATATATATATATATACAGTGGTGGATTAAGCGGGTGTCGGACCTGGTGGCCGCCAGGGGCCCCAGCGCTGGTAGGGGCCCCAAGCTTGATGAGTATTAAGGCCAGTGACAAACCCAACCACGCCACCTGGCAACAAGAAATGAAAAGAAAACAAAGATACAATGACAACCCCGCTAGAAACTTATCGAGATCTAAAAAAAATCCTAATGTAGAAAAACTTTTGAAAATATTTTTAACAATACCGATATCAAATGCATCAGGTGAATGGTCTTTTTTAGTTTTAAAACGTGTTAAAAATAATGTAAGAAGTACTATGGGAGAAACGAGAAAATGAACAACATGACCATATTATATACAGAATAAAATGTTTTGGACAAAATAGATAGGGTGAAAATAATTGATGAATTTGCCAAGGAGAAATCAAACTGTATAGCAAAACTGTAAGATCTTAAGTAAGGTTTTTAATTTTTTTTCTTCAGTTAAGATTTTTCTTTAGCCAAAGTGTTTTTTTTTTTTTGCAGTACATTTTATTTTGAGAATTTAAAGTTATTGACTCTTTTCCCTATTTTAGTTTTTCGACTCTTAAGCCCATGAGCCTCAAACCTTTGACCGCCAGGGGCCTCCAACTACCTTAATCCGCCTCTGTATATATATATATATATATATATATATATATAGTAACATAAAATGAAAGAAATACATGGCATAATAAAATTGATAATACAAAATAATATCACTAACAAAGCTAGAAGATTTAAACCTGATTTCAAGAAACACACTTTAAAAGTGATGAAGAGTCTATTATAGGAGAATTAACTAAGCATATGTATAACATGGAACAGAATTAGAACTTTAAATGTAAGAAGCCAAAAGAGTCAATAGACTAAAATGAAGATCTGTTATGATTTCTAAAGCTGTTGCTGAATTAGGACCAGCAAATTAGGTTAAATATATTTTATGATCCACCTTCCCTGTTCAGCAGAAATTTTATACATAACAGGAAAAATACCAATATTGAAAAGTTAGCCTAAAACCAACCACGTGTAATTTGCAACCATATATATATATATCCCATGTGTGTAAAATTCTACACTTCCATTATTAAAATATTTCAAGATATTAATTTAAACAAATGGACATATGCAGTTCTTAGATTTTGATATATTTTACTTATAAATTGTTATTTGATTTTTCTTTCATTCGTGTACAATATTTAACATACAAAGGCTTTTAAAATCATTTAAAAAATAAAGGCATAAACATCTTTTGTACATTTTGTGCATTATCTCTGAGTAGGAATTAGCTCTGAAGTGTGTGTAGTTTTTTTTTAATAATTATTAAGATAAAGTTTTATGACATATTGATCTTTCATTCGTTTTCTTCTATATATTCATTATGCCAGTATACTGTTTAATTGTTCTACATTTGTGCAATTTCTTATGGTAAGCAGTTTTAATTAAGCTAATTAACATTTCATAAAAGTTTCAGACTATTCTATGAATATTATATCATGCTATTGATAGAATGAAAACTTTAAACTCGTATTTCTCCATATTGAATTTTTGTACATATACTATTATTCGAAACCCTACGGCTTTTTTGTTATAGGTTTGAAATTTTTTATACATGTTCTGAAATGTATGTTTTGTAAAACTGTGCAAATTAGCTCTAACATGTTTAATACTTTTTCTAAAAAATTTCAAAATCAAAATTAGTGCTTTTTTTGAGAATTTTTGGATGTTTAACTATAGAATAGTATTCATAAATTAAGGAGTAGCAGCAGAAAAAAAACCATTCACAGTTTCATGTGGTATATCATTAGGTACTTGGAAAAAAACTTAAAAGAAAAGAGACATATATAAATATCCTTAAAAATTTTGAAAAATGTTTAAAAAATTTCAAAAAAAAAATTAAAATTTTACAAACATTTTGCAAACAATTAAAAATCTTTTGTATGGAATTATTATTAAATATTAACCTTTATAAAATACAATTAAAACCAAATATCAAATATTAAAAATTAAAAAAAATTGTGAAGATGGTACCATATTGCCTTAAAAGTTTATCACACACACACACACAAAGCAAACTTAAAACAATCACAGATATCTTCATTTCCACAAAAAAGGGAATAAAAATAAATTCTTTGTATTGTCAAAGTTGACACGTACATGCTTTGGATCTCGATGACAGTGTTATGCAACATGTAAATATATTACTTTTAACAAAAACTTGGATAAATAATGAAGAAAACATAGGTGTTCTAAATTTTCATTGCATTGCTAAATTCCAGAGGCACAATCACAGAGCTGGTGGAGTTGCTATACATAAAAAAGGGAGATACGGCAACTTATGTCCCTCCAGAAATAAATGGAACATCAAATACTACTGAATCATTTGAGTTTAATGAGTTATGTATCGGAGAAATTCGTGCAGTGAAATGTAGATCAGAAAACGGACAAATAATTCTAATGGTTACTATTTACATTTAACCAAATCAAAGTGTAGAGAAAATTATCGAATTTTTTCACAAAAATTTTGTTGTCTACATTGAAGCTGGATCAAGTCTTCTGAATAAATTGCCTATTATTTTAAGTGGGGATTTTATATATAATGTAGATTTTCAAAAGACAAATCAAAGCCTTTAGTAGATTTCTTAAAATCAAAATTCAATTGAATTATGTCAAATGATCCAAGTGTAAGCACAAAAAATTACGAAACAACGCTTGACGGAGTTTTTTTAGATATTTAATTAATTTTGGACGAAAGTATTTATAACCTATTTCAGCTAACATAAATATATTGTTTCCTTTCCAGAATGCAATTAATTCACAAATATATTTGAATGTTTCGCAAAAAACTTGACTAGTACAGACAAATGAATTAATAATTTTATTTGACAATAATAATATCCCCTTATTTTTTATTCCCCTAAACAATCTCTGAACAACAAAACAAACAAACATTACAAACACCATTACAAAATTTGAAGTTATCACTTTTGTCGTGTGGTCTCATAAACACACACACACACTCTCTTTTTTTCCCACTTCACAAATATGGTCAATTGTCTGTCTCTCTTCTTCATATAATTTAGATTAAGAAGCAATACTACTTTTTTCGTTATTTAAAAATTTTTAAATCTAATTATTCAAGGCACTTAAAAGGATAGATTAAATACGGATGATACATGGACACAAATAAATTGTTACAAGATCACTGATTATTATTTTTCTCATATGGATAAGTTTCACATATTAGGCAAACTTTATTCGCGATAATTTTTAGTTAATTACTGTGAATCCCTTCACTTTTTTGTTTTGAATGTTCACATTTCATTGGTCAATTTTCTTCAACACGCTTAAAATTAATTTTTTACGAAGAACTTTGCTTGTAGTAATATCAAACTTGAACTAAAACGAAAGTTTAAAAATTTTTATAAGCATAAATTAGTAGTTAATATAAATGTAGCAAAAGTAATAAAATTTGAAGGGGAAAAAAAGGAATTTCAAGGTGTTTATTGGACTGACACTACAGTAAAGAGAAAAATAGTGATGTGGATGTAAATATTAAATGTTTTATCCAAACGGGATTCCAACGTAAATCAAAACAATTATTAAGACGTTAACCTATTGTACGATCTTATGTAAACTAGAACCCAGCATGTGTGTGTGTGGTGGCATTGATTCAGTTAGTGAACGCCCCCTGTGGGATTTCTCCCTAAGCGGATGCTCATCAAGCTGTAAATGTGCCCAATTGGAGATTGGTTGATTTAGTTATACAAAGAAGTATTTGATGAGTACGATAGCAATCATTATGTGTGTGCTCTGATTTCTTATTCTGTTCAAATACGAAGCTAAAGTACTAGAAAAGGACAGCAACAGCAACAGTAGACAGTGCAACATTGTAGCACACTTTTTAAGTAGTATCGAGGCTTAAGGATGCAGGAAGATACAAAAAAAAGTCTGACTTTAAATGAACTGATATCCCAACCATTTGGGCTATCATACCCTTACTTATAATCAAGGTATTTTTATCTAAGATAATATTTTCTCAAAAAGATAGCGAAACATATTTTTGTTATTAGCCTTTTACACTCCAATGTCCCATATATAGACCATCATTTTTAAATATTCTGAAATACACAATTTTTTTTCGGATTTCTCTATAAACGTTATCATGTAGAAAGAGTATTTGTATTAATGTTTTTCCATCAAAAAATGTTCTTAAAAATAATACCTCTATGCAAAATATCATATTGAGCTTCATTAATTTTTTGTCGATAAAAATCTAAAATTCGTTTAAAATTCAAAATTTAACAAGTGCTTAAGTAATTCAATTAAAATAATGAAATTTTATAATTTTGAAGGTAGACTATAAGATGTAAAAATGTTAATATTTATATTTTAATAGAATGTAAGAATTTTGGTTGTTCTATTAATAGAACAATGGCGTATAAAGTTAACATTTTTAATTCAGTTCTATTACTTTTATTGAAGTACAAAAATAAATAATTCTAAATGCTAAGTATTTTTAGAAAGATTTGTTAAATATGTTTACTTTTCTTGAAATTAATTCTCAATTTCTCTACATCCTTTCATCCCCCTCGCTTGTTTACAAATTACTACTCAAAGATACCGCCAAAAAACGCCCGAATAGTTAAATGTTTCTTATAACTCCCCTGGATAGATATTTACAATGATGAATCACATAATAATTTTTTGTTCTTTTGCTGGTCTTTTTTTTGTTGTGATTTTAGGTTTATTTACTGTTTAAAGATGCATAAGACTGAGCAGATTTCTCATTCAAAAATATTTTAGATCATATAAAAAGCACTGAATTATTTTTATACTTTGTCACATGATAAGGATTGTATTCATATTATCAACTGATGATTAAGAAAAGGGGATGTTTGGCTGGTAAGAAATCTCTAATAAAGATCTGTAGGATAAGGACAGCAGTTGTTTATAGTAAAACTGAAATTTCTCTACAAAAATAAAATGAAAACATAGATTATGAAATTTGCATTTGAGGTGAAAGACAAGCATACATTTGCCGTAAGAAAGAAAATACTGTAATAGCTGTAGCATCTAATTATTAAACACAAGTGCCTGTTACTAAAACCAAAAGATATTCCGAGCACACTTAAAAAAATTGATATTTTTCAGTGTAATCTTATAAAAATGTACAGTCAATTTTTCAAAACAGACTTCGTGGATTGTATCAATTTCTATTTAGGTACAGAAAATGTTTTTTTCAAATATATTAATCAATATAACATATATACCGGGTGACCGAAAAGTATGGCTTCACTTTTAAGCTACAAAAATAAATAAATTCACATACCGTTTCTTTTTGTCCCATAAAAAAACATCAAAGTTTTTTTCTTCTTTTTTTTTCACTATGCTTTATTGCACGATTGCAATGTACGCCCATTAATTGCGCGCAACACATCAAGCCCATACAAGCCACTTCTATGAAGTCAAGTTCTTGCCACTTTCTATGAAGTTTTGCAAGATCAATAATTTGAATGATCATTGTACTTCAACTTTTCCCTTCATTAGAGTCATTAACTGGATATTGGTAAACAATGTTTTTAACGTATCCCTACAAGAAGAAGTCCGAAGGTGTTACGTCTAGAGATCTGGGGGTTCCACTATTGGTAACCCAACTCTCTATAGCCATCTCCTGGGGAATCTTTTCTCCAAACTGAAGTACTTTATTTATATTGTGTATGCGTTGCAAATATAAAATTGGTAAATTACGCTACAACTTACGCTTATTCTTGCTGTAATGCCCTTATGAAAAGAGAAAGCTTAAAAACGGGACTAGGCACCATCTTGTTTGCTTTTCATGCTAGCAGGGTGTCGTAATTGGTTTTTGCCTGCCTTCTGTACCTGAGGTTGTGGGTTCGACCCCGGCCTACTCGGTGGATTTTCATGATGCAGAAATCGACAGCGCCCATGTCGTATGATTAAATGTCATGTAAAAGACCATTGAATACCTGCTAGGCTTGGATGCTATTGTCAAAATTAAATTCCTGGAGCAAATTCGCATCGTCGGAGCTCAGGTGCCTCACTCTGGGAGGAAACTAGGTGTCAAAATCACTTGCGGCAATTGGTATCCCCTATATGGTGCAGCACTAAAAAGTGATATTAGTTCTTGGGGACAAGATCTGTAATGGTAAAAATACCAATCCACCATTCCATTTGAAATAAATAGTTTGCTTTTCACTAAACAGAAATTTTAATCTTTTCCTGACGAAACATAAAAAAGCGTCAATGGATATCTTTGTTCGTTTATTCTTAATCAATTTTTAAAAGTGTAGTCATACTTTTCAGATATCCTATGTGGCTGTTATTGCTCGATGGAGTTTGCATTCACATTTGTTCAAAAGTATAGAAGCAGGATAAATCCGTCTCAATTTCCTCAGAAAAGTAAATTCTTGTTTACTTTGAAGGAAACCGAAAATCCGTCCTGTCCCGGGAACTAAAGCAGCAAACTTTAAATCTTTTTAGGTTATCAGATATGCATTTCATGTGCATAACCTAAATATATATATTAAAAGGTGAATCGAGTGCTAAAAAAATGCGTGAAAAGTGTTTCCATAAATACCACGGACTGTAGACAGGAATTCCAGAAATAAAAGAAAAGACAATAATAAATATTCAATATTTCTTGTTTTAAATAAATTTAATATTTTCTTAAGCTTTTCCTCGGAACATTTGCTTTTTAATTCAATAGTGATTATTACTCTATTAATTTAATTAAATATTATTTGTTTCTGTCAACTTACATTTGATTTTCTCGAATATAAGATCAATGAAAAATTCTAAAAACCTTTGAATGTATAAATATCTATGTTTGAATGGTATAACATTTTTTATTGTAAGGTAGATTTATTTTTTAGGGATTTCGTGCTAATCCTGAATAACATTAAAAAATTTACCGGCTATTATAAAACATCTTGCGCACAAATCAATTTTTTAACATATCATATATCATATTTCTCTTAAATTTTATGAAAAACTGAGAGTTTGTCGGCAATGTTCCATTTAACGAACATGTTATAATTCATATAAAAGCATTTTTCCCGAATTTTTTACCTGTAATCCTTGTTTTAATTTTCGTTCACTTTTAATCAATAATTTTTTTTTGGTAACATTTCGATTTTAGTAAGGCGTTTCAAAGAATCATGAATAATTTTCAAATTGACCCACTCTTACTTAATAGAATTATTTACTTGTAATACCAGTGCTTTTCAAACTTTCAATATTTGCGACCCAAAATTCAATCCTAATTTTTCAACGCGCTCCCCTTTATACAAATAACGATGCATTGAATTCAATAATACTCTACTTTGACGCTAAAACTTTGACGATTTTAACTTCTAAAGTACCACCAACGTATATATACGCCTCCCTCAACCGGTGCGTTATATACCCGGACGTATAAATATGTCTTTCAGAAGTACGATCTCTTCTGTTCACTGCTATCTACCAAGTTATTCTGAAGGCTTTGGAATGCAATAAAAAGAACTTGACAGTGTTTCGATTGATTTACTTATATCTGAGCATTTCCTTATTTTTTTATGTTCCTTCCCCCCCCCCCCAAAAACATCACATACATGAGCCTACGAGAAAAACAGAGGCATTGGGGAACGAATCACGTAACTGTTAATCAGCACTTAAGGCATTATGTTAAAACCGTACAAATTATCAAGATAAGTGTAATTTTTGTATATAGTTTTATATATGACAAACCCATAGGGTCACTTACAATTATTAAACTTGTTCTTAATTTAGTACTGTTAAATTAATTATAAAACACTTTGTGCAGTATTGATACATTTATAATTGTATTATGTCAGTGTACATGTTAATTTTGTTTTTTTTATTATGTCAGAATGTATTTTGTTTGTTTATTTTCAGTAAATTAATAATTTTTTAAATAATCTGTTGTTTTCGACTTTTCAATGTGCTCGCGCCCCCCTTGTTATCAAGCCATCCTAGAGGGCGCACCTCACAGTTTGAAAAACACTGGTATATACATTTTTTTAAAAATCATTTTTCGCTCTTAAAAAGAAAATTTATTTTTTCATTTTACTGTTACATATTTGTAACGAAATGCTTACACTTTTATTTTGCTGGTTTGCAGCATTGTTTTAAATTTAGCTCCTCCTTTGTTCGTGAGTTGTTAATATTTCATATTTCTAAGTAAAGTATCTTAAACGATAAAACATTAAAATTTAAAACAAAATTATTCTGGATCTTATTTTAATTCAGAGCTTTAGAATCAGTTCAAAATTTCCTTTAACAAGTTACTTCCATTGCATTAAAAATATTATTTTATCATAACTCTAACATCTTTAATCTTACATCGAAAGGAGAGCGATCGTTTCTCAAAATACTTTCATATTTTCAGCTTTCCACTTTATTTCCTCCATATATTTGTAAGAATTAGCC